>VZTV01049026.1:0-28742 GCA_013400875.1 Anhinga rufa
TAAGTGTAAATCTCTTTAAAGACTTTCCATATGGGGAAAATGTCAGTTGGGAGGACCTGGGTAAGTGTCATGGACCCTGTGGAATGTAGTCATGGACTTCGTCTGGTGAGCTGGACAGCTTCCCAGCTATCAGCAATTCCACTGTGGCCTCAGACAAGAAATGAAAGACAGAAGTCTCTATATTTGGTATAAGCCAAATGTAACCTGAGCCATTAGAGCAACAAGGGGGTCTTTGCAGGGGTGATTTCTGTGGCTCCTAGACAAATAATGGGCTTGAGATTCACCCAGAAGTTCTACCTCCCAGGTTCTCACCTTCCAGGTCAGCCAAGCTTTTTTAAATTGATCTAACAGATAGGCTTGAATATCTGCCTCTTCCAACAGCAGATGGGCAGTCAAAGGCTGTTGGGCAACCAGTCCTCTGGCAGCAAAAAAGGATATACAAATTCTGGCTCAGAAATTCTTAGATAAAGTATAGGCTTCAGTAATTTTCACTGAAGAGGTTGGAGGAACTAAAAGCAGGGACCATAATTCAGGCCAATTTTAAAGAGATATCAGATCTCCAAAGAATAAATTACATGTTTCATTTTTATTTCTTTTCACTGAAGTCATCTGCATGTTTTTAGTCATTGCACTGTGCCTGTACACTCCTTTACTAGCATTTTGATATGGTAACCAGGTACAATTCTGTCTGATGCTCAAATCTTACCAACAGTCTCTAGGGCCCTGTGAAGATTGAGGTATTAGGATATCATATATGGGACACTTTTCATATTAAACAGAGAAATTTTCCACTTCCAAGATGGGAAATACACATCTTAGAAAACAATTTTATGTGCAATACACATTAAGTTTTAGCTGTTCTAGATCAGCATATACCAGTGAAGCCACTGGAGCTACTCCAGTTAGTAGTAGTAGTAAAGGAATGTATTGCTCTTAAACTGACTATTTTTTAAGTGTTACATGCATTTTACATCATGGTCCAGCAACCTGTGTGTCAGTCACATGGCCCCATGTGCCATCTAGTGGAAAAGGTCAACTTTAAAAGATCCTGTCAACTTGAGCTAGGAGGGTTTACTGTGGAAAATAAAATGGGAAAAAAAACCCAAAAACTAAGGAAAAAGGGTGTTTTTTTATCTGAAGAGCAGCACATTGCCAAGTACAGATATATGATAAGTCAGTGGAGAAGGATAATATTTGACAATTTGGAATTAACAGGAAAATTATTTCCAGTATAAATGTGTTTACACCTTTGAACCTTTAACTGCATAGACTGCATACTGTCTGAGGAATAGAAGAACTTGTTATTCTGATTCTAGTGATTAGTCTTGATTCCATACACGTAATCTGGAGAAGGACAAGGATGCAAAGATAAAAGATGAAAATAGAAAAGTATGGGTGGAACTCAGAATTTGAGTGATCTTGAGGGAAGTAGTAAAAGCAGATCTTAGAAACAATGTCAATTTTCCTATTGTCTGAAATGCAAATGTAACAGAAAGCAGTGAAATATAAATATAAGAAGTTATGCAAAAATTATTTTATGCTTAAAACAAATTTTGTTTCATGTTTTTCTTTTTTATTCCATTTTGCTGTCTCTCTCCAACCAGACTGCTCCAGAGATCTATTTTCTTTCTTTTTATCTCATTGTTGTAGAATACATCTCCTACATCTTCCTTCTTTCTTCAGTCTTTCCTATCTTCTGGAGTTGCTTACAGCTGTCCTTCCCATCTGCTCTTCCTTTCTTAGTCTCACTTTTGTATAGTTTAGAGTAAGACTGTGACTGCAGAACTAGTTTAACTGTATCACCTACCAAGTAATTTTTACATAAATCATCTTCAGAAACACTTTTCTGAAACAAATTTCTCTCAACACTTAAGTTGTAACAGCAGTTCATATTGTACTAGAAAGACGTATGATACTACTAAGTACAGGCAAGTCAGGCAAGTCCTCTCCATGGGGCCAGGTCATTGCAGCAGTGCCCTTAGCATCACATGCTGGGAGGAAAGTTTTACCTCCAGCTGAAGCTTTTGTTCTGAGACCAGGCAGGCAAAAATTTGTTGCTGAGATCCCCCACAAATGAAATTTTGGGCAAGATAGCATTGTGTTAAAGTTCAGCACATTCTATATGCCCCTGCATGTTTGAGTCTTAGATATAAGCTATTGGCACATGGGAATATATTTGTGGATGTAGTGGAATTAGGCCCATAAATTATACATATTTCCCCCCTCCTACTTAACAATCTCAAGCCATTTGAATGACTCAGAGAAAAAAAGAGAAAAAAGGATCAAGAAACGAAATGTAGGCCCTGACTGTTCCTACTTTTAACACTCGTGTACTCACTATATGTGTTACTGCTGCAACTTCAGAGGCAAGGTCTGTAACATTACTTTTAACATGCTGCAAAAGTTGACCTGGAAGATGTAGGCAAAGACAGGAAAATTGATTTTTAGCAAATTCTATCTCAGCAAACATATAGAGAATTTTGTGAGATAAAGAATGTGTACTCCCCAGTCCAACAGCATATCCCCACCAAGTAAGTCTCAGCATCACTGACAGCCTCAGAGGTGTGGAAACTTCTCAAAGAAAATATTCCCCAAAATCTTTCACAGTGGAAAGTGAAAGACAGGGCTTGCTGACTCCCCTCCTCTTGTTTCTCTCTTAATGGATCTCTTCTCTGGTTAGATGAAGACATATCTATATGTCTTCATACACTGGCATCAAACACACATTTGCAGAACAACCTAATAATATTACCTTTCCTAGCCTTCCGATCCAAGACAGGGCTTTAATCAACAAAGAATATCATAACATGAATGAATTTTTCTGGAAGAGAAAACACTACTGGAAAGTGTAGAACTTAAATTATTCTAATTGTCTTGCTGAAGCAGTTCTATGTATTCTCTGGCCCTGCCACTCACTGCTTGTTGTGGTTTAACCCCAGCTGGCAACTAAGCCCCACACAGGCACTCCCTCACTCCCCCCGGGTGGAATGGGGGAGAGAACTGGAAGAGTAAAAGTGAGAAAACTCATGGATTTAGATAAAAACAATTTAAAAGCAAAAAGTTAAAGCAAAAGCTGCGCACACAAGCAAAGCAAAATAAGGAATTTATTCACTACTTCCCACTGGCAGGCAGGTGGTTCAGCCGTCTCCAGGGAAGCAGGGCTCCATCACGTGTAACGGTTACTTGGGAAGACAAACGAACGTGTCCCCTATTCCTTCTTCTTCCTCCAGCTCTATATGCTGAGCATGACGTCATATGGAATGGGATATCCCTTTGGTCAGTTGGGGTCAGCTGTCCCGACTGTGTCCCCTACCAGCTTCTCATGCAGCCCCAGCCTCCTCGCTGGTGGGGGGCGGGTGAGAGGCAGAAAAAGCCTGGACTCTGTGTAAGCACTGCTCAGCAGTAACGAAAACATCCCTGTGTTATCAACTCTGTTTTCAACACAAATCCAAAATATAGCTCCATACTAGCTACGACGAAGAAAATTAACTCTAGCCCAGCTGAAACCAGCGCACTGCTTTAAAGGCACAGTTCTCTAAGTGTACTTTAAATCTGTGAAATATGCATAGATACTGCAAACATAATCCTAAACTGTGGAGATTCAGTGAGTATCTGTATGCTGGTATCCACTAGAAGAGCTGAATGATGAGGAAGGGGGACTATGTAGTTAACTACTCCAAGAGCATGTAGCACATTAGCTGCTGCTAATCAGTGAGCTAGACCTTCCTTCTTCCTCTCTACAAATTTTTCATGAGTATGTTTTCTACTGTGTGTGTATATATATATATATCACACTTGTAGAGCCTTTCCAGGTTATTCTAAAAGTGTGTTCCCAAGAAAACATGCCCATAAAATATGGTGTACTCCTTTCCCCTTATAAAATATTGGTACATCATGCTAATTTTTAATCCTAAAATCAGGGAGAACATAATACTAAAACTGCCCATGCTCATGAGAATGGGAAAGATGATAGCCCACCCTGGGACCAAGAAAAAGCATGAAATAAATCAGAAGTATAACTAGATTAATTTAGGGTAGAGTAATTAAAAGATAAAGTGCATGAATATTAGGTTATAAAATTATTGGCATGAATTTATTAAAACACACTTCAGCAGTCAGAGCAGAATAAAAGCTAATTTGCAACTGGTTGTAATGGGCTTGGAATCAGCTTTAGTATTAGAAGAAAGTTCAAATACAGTAGGAAGGAAATGTAATACAATAAAGCAGTGACTCAGGGGGCTGATTGGGATAATGAAATGCATTTCAATGAATTCTGATGGGCAAAGTATTATTACAGGGAGCTTATAAACAAGAGAGGAATAGATGAAATTTGCAACAATGGCACTATATTGTCACAGTGACTTTTATTACTACAGAAATTATTTCAAAGTGTGAAAGGTACTGTACTTAGTGTTCTAATAACTAATTTAAGGTGACTCTCTCTATTTTACTGAGCTTTGTTTATCAGCATCCAAAGTATAGACTCTGTGTCTACTCCTCAACAGAACTGCTAATGCTCTATTCATCTTGTCAGCTGTGAGTCTCCTCTGCATGCTAAGACCACAGAACTGAAATGCTGCACATCTATTAATATGAAATCCAGGGAGACTGTGGAAGTTTGCGTTTTTGCCTGCTCTGTGGGGGCCTCCTGTGGCCTGAATTAGATGGCTCCTTCTCGTATGGCAAGGCAAAAATAACTCTTGACTTAGGATTTGTGAAAATGCCATGGCTAATGCCAACATCAGAGAGCAGTGGTTTGCTCCTTGTGTGTTTTGAAACATTGCAAGTCACATTTTATGAAATTTTGATTTATATATTATTTACTTTATGCAAATATATGCTTTCTTGTTGAAATATTCATCATTTTATAAACCCAAAAGTTGACTTGCCTCAAAATAGTAATTAAAAAAACTGATTTTAAAACTTGTACAACTTTTTGATAGATTTCTTTTCCACTTAAGTGTGTAATCAAAACTTATTAGGAACTGAAGAACATGGAGTAATTATGTAATTTCTTTATTTTCCCAACTCTGTGTTGATAATGTTACAACATTCCCTTAATCTTAGATACTTTTAGTTTGAAAGGAAAATTGTGAATCTTTTCAGTTTGGAAATATTGCTTAAGAATATCTGTGAATGATGCTGAAGAAAGAGGGTAGGTGAGACGATGACATATAATGTATCCTTTAAGTATATTTCAGATAGCATTAAAATAATTTTGCATGTAATAAGCCATAAGATTTCATCAATGTCTTTATTAATCGTAAACAGTACCTCTTTTCCCACCATCTTTTTTTCTCCTTAGACTGTATGTTCTGGATGGGATTATGCATGTCTCTTACAGAGTTATGCTTTGTTAGCACACAATATGTTTCAGGCATTACCACAGTATAAGAATATGTTTCCATATTACTATTCTGGTTGAAGCAGATCTGATTTAAGATGTGTCTTTGCCAATTTCCCACTCACTGACAATTATTTCTGGTTCTTCTCCAAGAGGTCATCAACACACACATGCCTTATTTGTGCCACGCTGCCTGTGGAATCTTGGAAATTATATAGTTTTCAAAAAATACAGCCTCATTATTTTTTGAGAAAATGCATGCATAGATCTGGTGGATGGTGCAGTCACACTGCTGAAGGAGCACAACCAAGGACTAGTGATCTCTTGCTGGAGATGAGGAATGAGCACCTCAAAGGTGAGAAGGAAACTCTTAAATCACATCTGTTGCTGCAAGTGGGCTCTCATTCATTAGTCCTAGCCTGTTTGCAGTTCATAAATGTGTGTCTTTTGTAAGTTATTAAATATCTTGCCCCACAACATGATTAGTAACACCTAATGACACTTCATATTTTACCTGGGCAGCCTGTGAAACATGGTGAGTTCATGCCCTCTGTAAGACATTTGCATCATATGTCTCCTTATTCTTTCTCACATCTGTTGAGGGCATATAACAGAAAGGGAACATGAGCACTGGGGAAAGAGCACATGAGCTTCACAGCAGGGATCATTCCAACTGCCAACAAAATAAATCATATTACAGGAGGTGAACGCAAAGCCAATGAAAGTACCACTTGGGATGCTACTATGACTAAACAACTGTTTGCATGCATCCTGTTTGCCGGCATTTCCATGTCGGGCAACCACATCAAGGGAAAACCAAGCAGCATAATAACAGATGTGACAGACCACAAAATGTTACATGCTGTATCAAACTAGCCCAGAGTCCATAACTGAGGTTAGTCAATAATAGGCAGTGCCTTCCCCATGTGGAGTGAAGAACAGGAAAAAACCCCATCTTGTTCCTGCCCAAGAAATATTATTCGTATTGTGTGTGGATGTGTGAGAGCAAGGGTCATCCATTTCTCAGCTACAGTCAGCCTTTGGAAAGCAGCAGACTCACACAGCAGGTAGCAGGTTTCAGCAATCACCATGCATCATGTGAGACTGGCTGTCAGTGGAGCTCAGGAAAGCAGAAGAAACAAGCATACAGGAAGGTCAGTTTGCTGCCTCACTGTCTTCAGTTTCTCCCTCCCACCCCCAAAGCCTTCTCTCCTGCCTGTTCAAGCACTACACAGTGAATGTGCCAGGGAAAACCAGTACAGTTCAAATTAATTCAATAAACACAACTGGCCTAACAAATGGTAGATGCTGAGCAATCTAATACTCCTCTGAGGCAAAGCTTCACAACCAAAATAGGCTTTTGTCATGTACATCTACTTGATATATGCTCTAAGCAAGTAGGAGCTTGCTGTGTATTGGGAGGCAGTGTCTCTAGTGCTCACAAAAGTAGAATTGTCTGGATTTAGTCTGTCATCTGTGATAAACAGGTCTGCATTATGTACTGTGCTCTGGGTTAATATATTTTTCTACACTAACTGGAAAAGAGCGATAGTTGTGAACGCAGGCCATCAATAACTCAGATAAAGCAGTTCTGCAGATGTACAGATGGAGAAGTCACAGCAAGAAGCTCCACTGACATTACCTTAGTGCCTACTGGCTCCAGCCGTGGGCCAAGGAGCCCCTCTGCCAGAAGTCACCCCAGCTAGTGTTGGGTAACACCAGTTGCACCGTACCACTGTGTAATTGTCTCTGCACACTCTCCATAATGGCATGCTTTTGGACAGGGGTCAAAGGGATTTCAAGGGGGCTAATGTGGGGATCTCTCTCCTTACTAACTTGTCCACAATGTAGGATGTCAGGATCTCTCCCTGGCAGTCTCCCCATGGGAGATCTGCCTCTTCATGCCTCCCTGCCTCATCCTTTACCCCATGGGACTCCATGATGCCCCTCTGCCCCACATCTGATTCACCATTTACTAAAGAGAAGTTTCACCAGAGATGGAACTTAACCTTTCTTCCTCCCCACTCTTTCCCCATTATTAGAGATACCCTCTAGATACCACCACCTCGCTCTAAGACGATGGACAGGGAGTAGATGTAGGAGCATGAGAGGGTTAGGTGAAGAGGGCCAGAGCAGTCCACAGAGCTTTAGGCATATGGTAGTGCTATCGGCACCTTTAATTTCAGTATAGTCGGTGTCACTGTCATTTAGAGCTGCAGCAATACCATAGTAACAGTATATTGCCTGTCATTAGTGCAAACAGGGCAAAAACCAGCTTTGCAATGCAAAACCTAAGTTTAGGTTATGAGTAACACTCCACACTAAGCAACACTCCACAGCCATAGAGACATGCGGTCTGTTCCTTATAAATGAAGTTGCACTTTATGTAAGATTCATGCTTTGTTTTTCTAAGAAAGCAGAGATAAAGTCTTTCCAATAAGGAGGAAACACATTCTGTCAACAAGGAGAGGTGCAAACTAGGGGAAGAGTTTTAAATAGTTGAATTATTAAAAGCATTTAGCATCACCTATTCCACAGATGCTTGGGCAAACACTTCTAAAACTTTCAGAGCATCCTGTAAATTCATAAGTTTTTTTAATCTGTGAAAAAAAAACCACTTGCCCGACTACAGCTAAATCCTGGCACGCTCACATTGCAGCTGCAGATCCGTCGTTGTGAAAAAGCGTGGAATTATATACTACGAATAGTGTGTGTGTGTGTGTGTGTGTGTGTATATATATATATATGTATACACTACGTAGGAAATGCTACGAGTCACCACATTCTCACGGCACGCCAACGGCCGCCGCCGGAGGAGCCGCCCCGCCCGCGCCTGCGCCTCCGCGCNTTTCCCGCCTCCCCGGCGGCTCCCCGCGCCGCTCGGGATACTCGCGCCTCCCGCGTACGTGTGCTGCTGTGCGGAACTGACGACGGCGACGCCGCAACTAACCGCGCTTGAGGTAGCAGTAGCTGTGAAGGCCTCGGGTGAAACTCCAGTGAGGAGTAAAATGCTGCCTCAAAAAAGTGTAAGAATGTGTTAAATGAGTGGTGAAGTGCTCCTGCACGCAGCTGAATCTTTCCCTAGCTAATAAACCCGACATACATTGTGGTGTCAGTCACTAGGAGCGCTTTTCTCGAAAGTTAAAAGCCATGTGTTAAAGGAAACAAGAGTGATGCTCTTGTAAAATGATGTAATAGAACATCATGCGATTTTAATTTTTTATTATTTTGGTTTTACTTGAAGCTTATGAAAACCTTTAAAACTGATACCTTCTGCAAAGGCAGAGGCAGAACAGTAACTATACGCACTCAGCAAAGACCCCTTCATATACTTCCGTGTCAGAGCTATTACCAAAAAGACCCATAACACCAGACAAAAAGCACACCATGGCAAGCACACCCCTCTCAAATCTATTACTTTCCTTTCCTTTTTTTTTTTTTTTTTTTTTTTAATGACATGGACTGTTTTTTCCCAGGTGCTGGTCAAAGAAACCAGGCAGAAGGGGTTTCAGTTTAACATCTCATCCAAAAGCTGGCACCTAACCAAGAGTGTGATTCAGCAAAGTGTTAACATAAAAGCTTCTATGCTTTCCAGAAACAGGAGGGACTTAACTAAATGTCTAAAGTTAAATATGTCTGTAAGGGCTTTGCTGCATCTGAGACCACAGATGTACAGAAATGTTAGCCCTGGGCTTGCACCTCCATCTTGACAAGAGGGCTATGACCCTGAGAAGAACAGTACCAACTGAGCTTGGTACTTTACAGGCCAGATCTGATAGGAGCACCACACGCTTGTCCTGTAGGGTTCTTGACAGGGGGATGATAGTAATACCACAAGAGAAAGAAGTTTTCTTCCCGTTCATTCAAAATGTTAGAGACAGTTTTGAATATGAGAAAGGACATCAGGAGAACCTGAGATTCTCTACTTCATCTTTGAGAGTCAAAATGTGTCCTTAATATGTTTTGGTGTTGTTCTTGATCATTCTGAAGTTATATTTCTGTGAAAAATTGTTGTTAGATGCAATTCTGACAGGTTTTCAGCATCATCCCATTTTTCTGAAACAAGAAAAAGAATCCTCTGTTATAGAAAACGTGCATCAGAATCAGGAATAGAACTAGAGAATGAACTAAGCTTTCATTTGATGCAGGTCAACAGATACAAACACACAGGTATAAACGTTCGGTGGAGTTGCACAAGCTAAGGATGGAACTTAGCATCTTCAGGGAAGTTGGACAAGTACTGGTAGGTGTACCACGGTCACCGCCCTAGCCCATCATCTATCTCTAAAATTGAAATAACTCAATACTTTCTGTATGCTAGAGGGATTTGTTGGGGGAGGAAACATTTCTTTCTCTCTAGCAGCAAATGACAACTTTGAAAAACTGGGTAATTAATCAAGCCTGTATAGCTGTGATACTGTTTCATAATAAGATTGATCAGTCCCAGGGTGTACTCTGATGGAGACTAGCAGAAGAAATTAATTGCTGACCTGGACATACTAGGAAGTTTTGGTGTACTGTGTTTGATGGTATATTGGGGAAGCCTGTCACACATCACCTAGTGAAAAATGAGAAAAAATAGCTCCACAGGACAAAAAATACATATATATATATATAAATAAATTTAATTTTAGAGAGGATCAAGATCTAAAATAAAAACTACTTTTCTTGGCTCTAAAGAGTGATGTAGGATGTAGCAATTTGTTTAAATAAGGTGTGACACTTCTTCAGACCTAGCTCTTAATAACTGAGGGCATAAATCATCAGTATTTCCTAATCTTCCATTAATTAATGGCATTCTAGAAAGCAGGTCTTGGAGAAACGTTTCCTGGAAAAATGCACTGATTTTTTTTAATTAAAAATTTGGTAGGATGAAAATAGAGGTTTTAAAAACTGCTATGCAGAATGAAGGGGAATAGCAACAGGGTGAAGAAAGTTTTTAACACCATAATTGTCCTAAAATTAAGAGAGGTAAGATATAAAGAAAATAAGAGACAATACTGCAGACATAAGATGAATTGCAGGAGAATCACCATGAAGAAAAAGGAGCTTTTCAGGTAGCAAGTGTCAAAAACATACACAGGTTTAGCAATCACCATCAACAGCATGAATTTGTACTGTGGGAACACATAGTAAAAATAACACTAGCATAAGGTATTCTCCTACTGCCAGATCTGCTAAGCAAATAGGAACTTCATTTTGCACCAGCTGCAGCTTCCAAGTGGTCTACAAATGTGACATATGGTCTACAATACGTAGATTGGTGCTCTAATACTATGGCTGCCCCCCACTGTACCTAAGTATGTAGGACATATGCTAGTTTACATTACTTAATTGTGCATTACCTTGCATCTGTAGCCATTAGTTTAAAAACTTCTGCTACATTTTTTAAATTCAAAGGATGATATTTTCTGAATTTTCTGTGCAATCACATTTGGATTCCAATTTAACATTCCACTGAATCAAATTTTAGTTTCAGGCCTTATGTTGTTTTTAATGCATTGAGCAATGCGAACCCATATGCAGGTTTCTTTGCTTTGGCTATTGTGTTATATTGGGGTCTGCTCTGGGTGAGATGGAAATGTTTCACTGAAAGTAGTAGAGTATTTCTAGGGGTTTACACATAATACATGAAAAACCCTGAAGTCTAGTCAAGAAAGAGAGATCAGTGAAGAAGTCGTCAACGTGCACCATTGATAAGCAATACTAAAGGTAGGGTGGCTCATACATCAGACTAATGTTTAGTAGGATACATTGATAGTTACATAATAAATACAGATTTAATGGTGTCACCAATTCAATATGAATCTCAGTGACTTCATATTTCCCACTGTGATCATATAATCTCCTAGTTGGCAAAGCATTGGACTCAGCAGAGGAAAACCTCTTGAAAAATAGCTTATCTTTTAAATTCCTTTACTATAGAAAATTAATGGCTATATTAGCGTTTTCTAACATGTCTTTAAATGTGAGATTATCAGTACAAGAATGTAAAAGTCCTCAGAATAGCTCCATCTGGTTTGGCTATTATTGCTGAAGAAAATCCAGTCTGTGTTGGATGAACCCTGAAAGAAAAGTCCATCTCTACTCTCTCTCATCCACATTTTTACAGGGTTCATGAATTTCTCTTCCATTTTTATGCTGAAGCTCATCTGTTGTTTGAAGAGAAAAGGGGGAATAGTGAATCTCAAAGCACTGAAACAAGTATATTTCCATTTACTCAGGTTATGTGATATTTGGATTGCTATGAGGTATTTGCAGAACCAGGTTATCTGTTCTAAAAAAAATCCAATCATTGTCCTTAAAATTTTAATTGCCATAAGATTAGGTTTTGACAAAGCTTTGTGTCCATTTTGCATTGTAACATGATGTCATGCAGCATGAAAACATTGGTATAATCTAGCACATAAGAGCTAAAAATGGACAACAGTGTGTATGAATTTGCATCTAAACCTGCACTTCACATATTGATCATAATTAATGGAGCCTGATAGGGCATTTTTATCTTCAAAGCTAGTTGCCTCTTGAATTGATAGGAAGTAAAACCTTAACCCATGGATTTACAGGAGTCTGGACATACTCTGAAGAAAATTTCACTGCCTTCTTTTCATAGTCTATCCTAAACTGAAGCTATTGTTTGGGAATGTGCATGGGGAGGGAGGGTGAACTGCTGCCAGAGGCAGAGCACCAGCCTGTGCTTTAATTTGATCCAGTAAACATGTGCTTATAAACCTATGAAATTATATCGGGTCATCTAATAGCATGACACGAATTAAAGACAAGAAAATGAGAGTTTTCATTTTTGACACATAAATTATTTTGGCCTACAATAAAGTAATTTGTCTGAGGCCATCTAGACAATTAGGAGTAGAAGGTAGGAGTTCTAGTTTGTTCTTCCATTATTAGACTTCTTTTGAGGCTTGTATAACTTCCCAAGCTTCAACAGGACTCTCATTTTCTAGTTAGCTGTTAAGAAAATGGGGAGCAGCTAAATAGTAATTTAGCAACATTTTATAATGCACAGAGCCATATGGAGACAACATAATTCATACCTAAGAATGCATTTACTATCTGGTCATCAATATGAGAACTTCAGTTATGATTACTTGTGGGTCATGAGGTTGGACAGTTGGACTGACAGTTGCACTGTCAAAAAGCATTTTTATCTTTAATCCCTTAGTGTGATTTTTGTCTCTTTCTTAATGAAAGCTTTTGTATTTGTGTATTTTTCTGTCTGTCTCTCTTAGGCCACAGTTGACTAAGTTGAAATACAGCTCTTGGACTGGTGTTCCCAGTTGAAAGTTTTAAGGAACAATGACAGAAAGCTTAGGTCTCGTTAGGAAGTACAGTGGCTCAGCAGCACAGGTCATTTGAGGATGCTGATGCAGAAACATGGGATTAAATCAAATTGATATTTCCCCTTAATATCCTATCGGAATAATCTTCTTATCCCGTATCATTAAATCACATAAGAACTTAAGATGACAGCTAAACACAATTAGTATTTCCTAGAGGATGCAGCAGGGCATCAGAATATGGCTCTAAATACATGTACAAGAACCATGTTCCTGTTCAAAAGGATTTTTTTCTCCAAGTGTCCTGCAGGGATTGTGCAATTCACACTAGAAAGCCATTGGTCTAACTCTCCCCTGTGCAACCAGGAGTCTTACTAGGTGGTCTAGGACAACTCAAAGTCACTACAGTTGAGGCCACAACATTGAAATATTATGGATATAACATGTAAAATTTAAAACTGGGGAGGAGATATAATTTTATAACACAATTAAAACTGACTTCCTTCATATAAAATGCATGACTGAGGGAAGGGAGGGGAACTGCTTGGCTTTTCCAGCCTTATCCTTTAATAAGTGTTCACTACTTTTTACTGTATTTGCATTAGCCATTTTTGGAAAGAAAGGGACTGAAACTTTCTACTATCCATTAAAATAAACAGGGTACGAAGGGTACAAAGTTAAAAAGGAGATCCTCAGGAACATTCATAGGCTTAACAAGGTAATTTCCATGTTTAATTGTAAAGTTTGATCATTTAGCACTTATGAATATGCCTAGGCCACCAGCAGCAGTGTAACAGATATTTTAGTCTTTTGTTTCTTGTTTTTCAAACTGTGACTGTGTTTCTTTATATTAATGGGTTTGGACCAGACACAATAGTGTTGCATTGCTTTCTCAGTTTGCCAGATAATGCCAAATGTTATACATGAACATCAGTATAACTATATGAAAAGTATATATTCGCTGTGTGCATGTACCTATTCCATGTCTTAAAACTTGGGAGATATCAATTCTTGTTATTATAATTTAGTTTTAATTCTGCTGATGGCTACCTCAGTAAAAATGATAAAAATAATTTTAAACTTTCCAAGCAATCTTCAATAATGGGAAATTATTTCCAGAGAAACATAAGGACAAATAATTGAAGTAAAAAGCAGAAATTCCTCTATTGATTTTTTACTAGTTGAGGTTTATCAGAATCTTAATCCCTTTGGTGTTCTGCTAAATTATTTCTTAATCTCTCTTGCCACTTCACTCTCCTTCTCTCTCAGGGTCAGATTCAATAAAACCCCCTGCATCTCTAAAGAAGGATTTAGATAGGATGAGGGTATCTCAGACCAAAACTTCAATCTAAAATCCCCCTTTACTCAGCTGCCACCTAATGATGGAGGCACACCGTCTCACTCAAGGTCTCACTGGAAGGCTTTCCAGGAAAGATATTTTATGCAGTACTTACACATTTCAGAACCCACCAGCTAACGAGGATTCATTCAGTTGTCTCCTCAGTCTTACTTCACCCAGGAGAGTACCAAAGCATTAGGCAATATCTTAATCTGGGTGGTGGCAGAGGAGCAGAAAAGAGAGCCAGGAGGAACGTGACTTGGTATCGCAGGGCTCTGAGCTTTCTGCAGGGATCCTGGGTTCTGTTCAGGGACTACAGCTGCATTTTATGCAATGCCTGTTTAAAGGAATTTCTCAGTAAGTCCTCTGATGATTTAAATTTATTCTGCTTTTATTTTTTTTCCCATCCTGGGGAAGTAGGGGCTTAGCATTGGCTAAGCAGAAATTATGGCAGCCTTGGAGCTTATGAAAAGAGTTTTCAGGAGTCTTTAATTAAGACATATTTTTATTTTTAAAATTATCATTTCTATTTTTTCACAATAAATTTCATAAAGAAAAAGGAAAAGGAAGTGTGCTTATTTGAATTTAATTGCTTCTGAGGCCTGGTCTACAGACCTGCTTGATCTTCTGTGGTAGATATTTACTGCAGATACCCTGGGGGTGATTCATACATGTGAACACAGAAGATTTAGCTAGCCAACAAATGGGAGCTGTGTAGGTATCAGCAGGAAGATGTGGGACATGTGAAATTGTGGGGAGCTGATTGAATAGTCTAGCCATAGAAATGTCCCTGTCACTGAGATTTGGCAGGGACTCGGGGTCCCTGTGGAGCTCTGCAGTGACTGATCCTGGGCTACGCCAGGGTCTGCACCTAGCGTCTCTTATAGTGACAAAGCCTGCATTTCCAGCCTGTTTTTACAGTGGAAAGCTCTCTCCATAGTCCACAGAGACTGTGCCATTAGCAGATTACTCATTCCTTTAAAGACAGAAACCACTTTTCCCTCTGATCCTCCCGCAGCCCTGAGTCAGGGGAGCGAGGATGAGGTTTATTTACAACAAACTTCACTCCCAGTGCAGCTCTGATGCTCATCCATCATTCATGACAACTCATTAGTGCTCTGTCCACCCAGAAGGTAAATTCATTCTCATCAGCAAATGTTAAATGCCTACCCCGGCCTAGTGGGTGTTGCCCAGACACCGTATCAGCTTCTGCTGCCTTTTCCTCTGGTTTATCAAGAGATGGCAGCAAAAAGCCATTTAACCTTTGATCTCAGTCCTAGGGGCCTCTGTCTGTCACAGAATCATGGCAGCCTTTACCCACCCACCCAAATCATCCCGCAAGTGCTGCATTAGCAGAGCTGCCTGCTGCAAACAGTGAACAGCCCAGTGCTTTGCCTGCTGCATCACTTAGGAGAGCAGTGGGAATGACAGCCAGGACCAGGCACCGTTGGCCCTGTCCCATGCACAGCAGAAACCAGTGCGGTGCAGCACAACTGTGCAGGTGCATGGCGGGGGCTGCTGCACCAGGAGACTTCCCCACTGGCCCCTCTGCAGCCCTGCCTGCACCCTGCCTGCAGGAAGGCTGGTCAGGCAGCTCAGGGTCAGGCTTAGCAAGAGCCATGTCCAGCTGTGGCTGACATGAAATCGAACAATAGAAGAAACCAGAGTTGCCTGGTGCCATCAATTAGGTATCGATGGGGCTTCCCCTGTAGCAGAAAATGAGGTGCTGTAAGGGCTAAGCATTAGGTGAAGGGAAATATTTCTGAAAATTAGCAAAACCAAAACTAATGGCTTGAAAAAAAAGCATATGAAGAGTAAGTTCTTCTGGGGTATGTCGCCCTTGGCTTTGGGTTCATGGTGGTGGTAATTCCCATTTTAGAAAGGGCCACAAAATATTCAAGCTGTGCATTGCTACCATGATGCTACATCCAGGGTGAGGGACACAGGAGGGAACTTTCTGATTCACTGTGGCAAGCTGACAATTCATTTCCTACAGTGACATTTGTGAGAGGGGAAAAATTGGTAACATAATATGTCAATAAAGACAGCTAGAATAAAATATTTTAAAATTAGACATGATTAGAAATATAGCACCTAGCTCTATTTCAAATATTCTTTCATTTTCTTGCTAAGGAAAGGAATAGTTGTCAAAATAATTGGACTTAAACTGGAGTTTTAAAAAATTTACAGTGGTCATTAGTGAATAGCAAGAGACCTCATTATTAAGTGTCGCAGGATGCTTTCAAAAACTGGTTTCAGATAAAGAAGCTAGACTCAGCTGCAGTTAAAGTCAAGACAAGCTCTGGGGTTTTCAGTTTCACCACTTACTCTTAAATGTCACTGAGGAGCTGTCAACAGGTATGAAAGGGCACCCAGCTGCCCAAGCCTCCCAGCTACGCAAGACTCCCTCAGTTGGAGACAGGGGAAGAATAAAATATATGGGGAGGGAAACTTGGGGTTCCAGAGGATGCAAATAGCAATGTACCACATGAGATGGACCCCTCTTCCTTTAACCTTACTGGTTTTCTGTTGCACTCTAACTGCATCCTAACCAAAAAGGGTCTAGTTCCATTCTTGTGCTCATGAATGTGAATGGGGATTGTTTCTGCTGGCAAAACAGAGTCGCTTCATAGTGGTTAATTTCAGTTTACCCAAGATTAGAATTTGGTCTCAGTAGAAGTAACAAGCAACAGCAAAATGAGATCTTTTGTTACCATGAAGTCTTATGTGGAAGCCTTATGTTGTTGTGAAGAGTTTTATCAAATGTTCATGTTGGCCTTTTTCTGTTATGCTATAAAGAATTATTCTGGATCAATAAATCTTGATATAATATAATCAAAGTATTGTTTCTAAATGAGTGGATTTGTCATTTGTCAAAAATTAACAAATCATGAAATGTGGTGCAGTTTTCTTGATTGTTTTTCATTTCTTACATTTGGTCTCACTTTTTAATTTCTTAAATCAGCTCTAATATCAATCAACAAGGTTAGATTAAGAAAATCTAATGAAAAACCAAATCAGATTAGTAACTGGGGAGGTGAATAAACATACCAAAAAAAGGGTAGACTCCATAAGAGGATTGTTTCCTGAGGTATGTCTGACATTTAGTGAAAATTACATTATCCTTTCTATTTAATAAATGACAGAACTTTCTCTCTTCCTGCCTGGCTGCTAGAAGTCTAACAAACGTCTGTAGAAGATGTATGTGTGAGCTCTGCTGCTTTGGGTCAGTCTCTGTGTTTGTCTCAGAGCATCCACCAATGACACATCTAACTAGCTGCAGCAGTCTTAAATGGTTTATGTCATGACATCACTAATGAAATCACCTCTGGAGGAAACATAAGCTTGGCATCCTAGAAAATTATCTTTAGATCTCAAATGACTGACCTCATAGGGATTTGGCCATCAACAAGTTTCTAAGGCTTACAGTGACAACAAATATAAGCATTAAAATAAATCATTTTGTTAAAAAGACATCACAGGAAAATTAGCTTTCCTTCCCACCCTTTGTCAGTCTGGGTTTATTACAGCACTCACCATGGAATGGCAGCCAGCTCAATGATGCTAAATCACTGCATTAAAATTCTAGCCACCATGCCACAATCCTACTATCTATGCGTGGAGACTATATAAAATCTCTCTCTTGTCATCCAGATGCCCCTCAATTGAAATGTAGTGTATGACTATTAAAGGGTCAACAACTTCACCTAGTAGAATTATGCACACCATTGAAGGATATTGGTGTATAGCATTTGGCAGCTCATATGTAATTTCATAACTTACCAGAGAAATTAAAAAAAATTAGCAATTTGAGTTACATTGCAGGTATAATATTACAGCATGACAGAACATAAGTGTGTAAGATGATTTCTAGGCAGGGCAGAACCTTGCTGTCTTTGTCCCCTGGAGTTCCAGTGAGTTTTCCCAAAAGTCAGTTTTCTTTACTCCACACAGGAGTTTCCCCACGCTTAAATGTTATGGAATAACACAACCTGTGTGTGACATATGGGTCTGCTTAGTCATTGCAAGGTAGCATGGTAACTTTCAAGATTACTTTTTTGGTCTTATATTTTTCAGAATAACAGCTTGAAAGATCATATCTACAGTTTTGGCCACCATGGGTCAAATACTGAGAACCTGTATTGAAGTGAGCCTGCTGAAGACATTGCTATAGGTAGAGCACTTCATTATTCTCTCAAACAGCTATCATCTTTCTCTACTGCTGTTGAGCTTTAACTGTAAAGTAGATTTAGAGACTGCACTTATATGTGCAGAGCTACCATATCAAGCATTATTTGGAATTCAAACCATTCAGCAACTGCTATTATGCTTGCAAACAGATCTGTCTTGAAAAATGTGATGTAATGGTGATTCATATGAAAGTTAGGTGTTAGTTCTTGTGATAAAAATTCAGGTGCAGAAAATGTTTGTTTTTAGTAAGATGGAAAGCCCTACAGTTTAATGAAAATACCATTAATTTCATTTCTTTGTTTTTAGGTTTCTGTATGCTCTGTGTCAGTTCAGAAATTGTGGAATGTATTACGTGGATGGCAGAACGTGAGAGGAAATTTCCACATGTGCATGTAATCATATATTTCATACTATACTATCAATACTAAATCAAGAGCAAATACTTGAATAGCTAATCATATGGGAACATATATTGTGCTTGCCTATGTGGTAAATACAGAATGTCACCAGTACAGACATGGTTTGAAGATAAAAAGTCAGAGTATTGTTACAAATTGTCAAAATCATCTCAGATTTCTCTGAATTCCTCCAATGAATTTACTTACCTTACTTTAGGTATCTAACAAACTATTTCTCTAGACTGGTAACTTTACTTCATTTCAAGTAATAATGCTGGGTGTTACCATCATATGATTGCAGTGCTCCTGAGGTACTACTGCCTTGTGATTCTGCAGCTCCCAGTTTCTTCCTCATCTGCCACCAATACAAACCAGGACTGATAAGAGACTTGAGCTTAGTTTCCATAGCATAGAGCAGTGCAGTGCCAGATTTGCACCTGTCTCTGAAGTTAAGTATTTTTCTGTGTCCCTCTGGATGTATTGTGTAGTTCCCACTGGAGCTTTACTAAATCAGGAATTACAGCAGCAACAGATTTTTTTATCACATGGCTGTGCTTGGAGGAGTCCCTTCTTTTCCAAGAATAGCAGCAGCTCCCATCAGATAAAAGTTTTGTGCCGTTTCCTCCCTTGCTGAAGAGATTTGGTTCCCAGTGCTCTGGAGCATGCAGCAGCTGCCAGCTTCTTGTGCTTTTTGTTGAGGGAGAGGAGAAGATAATTTCCACTCTTCCAGCCAAGATCTTCCTGTCAGGCAGAATAGGATTCAGGATTTGGCGGGTCAGAAAAGGAAAATAAAATTCTCTTGCCTGGTGACTTAGGACATTTGAAACTCTTTCATTGCATGTTCCAAGGGCTGGAAAAAATACTTAATGTTTGAAGACCGGGACCCTGGTTTGTTTTGCACTGTGAAACCGTATCAAGAAGTATAGCTGAGAGCACTTTCCTATGCCCTCAGATACCTCTATGAATAGGTGGGTAGGACTCATTCCTTGGACATATGGATCTGAAAGCCCTCAAGCAGAGAAAGAAACAGAAAATAATATTTTCAGACAGAAGAACCCCAAAGGTGATAGCATGTGGTAGGAGGCTGGCATAATCTGGCATGTAACTATTTCTTATTTGTTGGTAGTCTTCCAGAAGTGGTCTATGGAGGCTGTAGTTGATCTCTGTGGTAATACCTAAAGCTCAGTGTGCTCAGTGACCCACCTTCTACCATGTCACCTGCAGGATGCTTGTGGCTGCGGGAGCCCACACAAAGCTCATCCAATCCAGTCTGCTTGCATTCCAGTTGCTTTTATGACAGGTAATGTTTGGGCCCTTTTAGTGACAAGCTAATGCCACTAAGTCAAATTGTCTTAGCTTTGGCCCCAAAATATTGATTCTGGGACGATGAACCAGATGGTTTGGAGAGTGACTAGTTGTGGTGGGTTAACCTTGGTCAGCTGCCAGACACCCATCTGCTCTCTCATTCCCCATCCTCAGCAAGACTGGGGAGAAAATAAGAAGAAAAGCTTGTGGGTTGAGATAAGGACAAGGAGATCACTCACCAGTTACCATCATAGGCAAAACAGACTCAACTTGGGGAAGATTAATTTAATTTATTGCCAATTAATAACAGACTAGGAGAGTGAAAAAGAAAAAAAAAACAAACAAACAAAACCAAAACAACTAAAAATACCTTCCACCTATCCCCAGCTTCCCAGGCTCAGCTTCACTTCCAGCTCTTCTACCTTCTCCTCCCCACCTAGGCGGTTCAGGGAGAATGGGGAATGGGCACTGTGGTCAATTCATAACACTTCATCTCTGCTGCTCCTTCCTCCTCATGCTGTTCTGCTCTAGCGTGGAGTCCCTCCCACAGGATACAGTCCTTCACAAACTGCTGCAGCATTGGTCCTCTCCACGGGGTGCTTCAGGAACACACTGTCCCAGTGGGGGTCACACATGGACTGCAGCTCTGGCCAGGATCATGCTCTGGCACGGGCTCCTCTCCACAGGCTGCAGCTTCCTTCAGGGCATGTCCACCTGCTCTAGCATGCAGTCCTCCACAGCCTGCAGTGTGGATATCTGCTCCACCGTGGTCCTCCGTGGGCTGCAGACAGACAACCAACTTCAGCATGGTCTTCTCCACGGGCTGCAGGGGAATCTCTGCTCCGGCACCTGGAGCACGCCCCCCACTCCTTCTTCACTGACCTGGGTGTCTGCAGGGCTGTTTCTCTCACATTTTCTCATTCCTCTGTCCCAGCTACTGTGCAGCATTTTTACATTTTCTTAAATATGTTATCACATAGGTGCTATCAACGTTGCCAGTTGGCTCAGCTTTGGCCAGCGGGGGGCCTGTCTTGTAACCAGCTGAAACTGTCTGTGTCTGACATGGGGACAGTTCCTGATCTTTTCTTACAGAAGCCACCCCTGTAGCTCTCCCATGCTACCAAAACCTTGCCACGTAAACCCAATATGTTGGCCCAAACACGCTACAAGTGCATGACTGGGTCTTTGCTTAGGAATAGCAAAGGATCAAGCTTGCTCTCACAACATGCCACTCTTCTTGCCTGAACCGTCTCATGAGAGCTGGCCCTTTCACAAAACTCCAGGATCTTCTTCTTCACACAGGCTGTCCTGTGTCTTTATTTCTCTTTCCTGTACCATCAGTTTGCTTATTTCTTCAGAAAGTCCCCAAGCCACAGATTGTTCAATCTGAGGAAATACTCTGGGAAAGCATCACCATCAGGTGGCTGCCATCTTCCAATGCATTTCTCTAAGAATCTCAGTTGCTGTAGAGAATTTTTGAGTAGACGTACTTTGAAACCACCCGGCATGGATGTTTTTATGTTCTGCTTTCTATTGTTCCTCAGTTAGAAAGAACCTTTTGCTACAAAAATCTGTAGGTCTGTTTTATCTGATCTATTTTTCCCTTTATGACTTCAGCCCACAGAGATACATATGATGTAATTTTAAGCTAGGATGCCACTAGCCGTATAGATGTAATATCAGCGTATCTCAAAGAACTGGGTGAATTTGTGAGTGGTTGACCCAGGCTGAGCTGTTTTCCACTGTGCTTACACTGTTAGCTCTCTTGTTATCAGTCATCAGCTTGCACATGTCTGGGTGCTGTTTAAAGTTAACCAACCTTGCTATGTTTTTCAGATCCTGCATTTTCTAAAACACCTGTTCTCTTCTTCAACCTTCAGCTCCTTGCAGGGTGAAAATAGGCTTTATCTTGGAGGTAAGATGCTCACCCTACAGTCACATCTTTTCAGCTGTTAATAGTTTTTAATATCAGCCTGTGATAGCAGTGCTTTGCCTTCTTAGTGCAAAATGAATGAGGCATAAAACAGGAAAAGAGAGTTATATGACTTAAGGGAACAGCACTTGAGCTCAAACTGGCACATACAAACCACATAGTGACAGATTCTGAATTCTTATAACATCTCTTTAAGATTAAACACAATCCGATTTCTCTATTACTGGAAGTTATATATTCAGGAACAATATTTCAAGAGAATAACTCAAATTATTCCTGCTTTATATTGAAGAAGTTGTGCTAACAGAAGTAATTCAAAAATAGGTTGTGCTAAAGATTGTATTTCTTTAATAATCTATGCAAAATTTATTAGAAAATACATATTTTAAACCCTGAAGCTGCCACCAATTTTTTTCATTTTTCCTATCCATATGTATATCGTGAAAAACTTATTTTAAGAACCCAAGGAAAACTACACATTAATTGAAAACAGAAAAATACTTCTTTACAAGTGTTAAGTGCTGCAGGTCCTTCAAAATAAAAGGTTCTATATGAGATTTTGGGAAGGCAATTTTGTTTCTTTAAACTGATCAATGTTAAAACTGCACTAGAGGCAAAAAGCAGTGTTCAATATTGTTTTTTCTTAGTGAATAAAGAGTGAATTAGATACCAGAGAGACCATATAAAATACTTTATGTTTTTCCTTTATGCTATCAAAAACTTGTCAGCCTGGAAAAGAAAGCTGAGTTTATATCAAAAGTGAAACACAAACACTCCTACTGTGTATGAAAGAAAGCAAATGAATGAGATAAAATTGACAAAAGATATAATAGCTCTTAGTTTCTGTTTTTATTTACATCTATTTATCACTGAAGCCCCATTTTGAGGTTTTAAATGAGAATTTGAATGATGAATTTTCTTGAAGGAGTTATGGAATAAGTATAACACTAAGTGAAATATTTTAAGCAAGATTAACTTTTTGTTGATCTGACAGAGTTGACAGTCATTTATAAAATTACTGTTGTACTGCATGGTTGAGTGAGAGAGTGATAGAATATGAAAGATGACCCTCTCCTTTTTCTTTACCCCCTTTCTGTTATTCTACACCTCTTTTTGTTCAAGATACTTTCTCATTTCTCTGAGGGAGTGGCTGGGTTACCCTGGCAGGGGCTGGCTGCCCCAGGTTGCTCCTGAAAGGGCTTGTGAGCACTGCGAGGGAGGCAGAACCCCTTCAGTCAGGCAAAACCCAAAACCTAGCTACTTTGGAGTGAAGCAGTTCTCTTTGTGTTGAAGTAGGAGAAGGCTGTCCAGGTCACTTGGCCAAGTGATTTTTCTTCCTGGCCTTCTTCAGAATATGCTGAAACCAGTCATTTGCAGGGAGTCAGATTCATTACCTGGGCCCTGGGATGCAAACTTCACAACCTGTGTGCAAACCAAGGAGGAACCTTGCCACCTGTGACCATTCAAAGACACTGTTCCCTTCTTCCTCCCCTTCCTTACCCCCAGAAAATTTTGCCTTTGAGTCAACAGGGTCTGAATATAGGATGAGGAGCAAAGTCAGCTAGCCTGCTAGTAACACTAACTAGTTAAAATGTAGGGGGCAAGGGGAAGGGATAACTTGGAAAAAATAGGGAAAAAGGTAGGATAATTTGACAGTGGTGCAACACAGACAGCTGTCTGTGTTGCAAGGCCTAGTTTGGTGCAGCAGAGCTCTGTAACCTTGGCTTGGTTTTACTGAGAAAATTATCCCGAACGTATGAGCTAAAACTGGGCAAGGTAAGAAACACATAGATGTAAAATTTTTGATACTGCAGTGGTTAGCAGGAGAGGATTCAACGGTGAAAAAACTGCCTTAAAGTATATAAAATCCCAAGAATAAAGCTGAAAATTAGTTGAAAACTCAGCAACCCTGATGATCAGCCCTTTCCAGCCCTTTCCATCTGACGTGACTGATGACTGCCTGGCCAGTGAAGACACATTGAATGTCTCATTAAGGTTGGTGAGAATATTAATACCTAGTTCAGTAACTCATTAATCCTAGATATATATCATGTGTATTAGCCAATAAATATTCGCACTGTACTCTTAAATCGTCTTTATTCTGCTTGAAAAGTCCTTGCACAAAGTAAAAACTGGCTGATAGAAGCGGAGGGTTACTTCATTTTTCCCTGAGCTTGGTTCTGCTCTCCCAGCTGAAGCCCATCCTTGCTCCTGGCACCCTCAATTGCAGCCTACTCTTATCTCCACAGAAGTCTCCCTTCCACCCACACACCATGGCTGTGCAGAAGGAGGCTGTGGAGCCACAGTGGACTCCACTTTCATCGCTGTGCAGCCATACTAGGCTAATTCATTCTTGCGTCCCTGGCTTAACACACTATGCAAATATTATCTTCAGCATAAGCATCTACTTTTATTAGCTAATGGTATGAGATTATGTTGATTCATAAAGAAATTGCTCCTCCACAGCTTGTGGGGCTTCAGCTCAACATTACCATCTAGTTTGCTACCTCTCGTGTCCTGTTAGTCCTCTAAACTACAGCAAGATCAATTACTGAGTAATTTATCTGACCCAAGTGGGGTGAGTTTGATCAGTTCCCTGAAGATGGAGGTCGCACCTTACAACAGAGGTATGATAGGGATTCTGAAACTCCCTTTCCTTATGTGTCTGAGAGATGCTCCACCTTTTGCTGCAATTGTCCTCTCCTGTCATTGCCCACAGAGGTTTTTTCACCTAGTATTTCTCCAAAGACTTGCTCCAGGTGGGGAAATACCATTCTCTGTTGACATTTTTGGCTTCTGCAGATAAAAGAGTCTAAAAAAGGTGTGAGAAGGGAACACATCTGAAAGTCAAAGTTGATAGGAAAAAAGCTGCATTTGAATGGAAGAAACATGAAGAGGGTTCTAACCTCTTAAAAAAAGAGTTACATTCATTTCTAAATATGTTTATTTGGTGTCAGTTAGGCAAAAACTGCACAGAGTGACTGTCTATGGCCAACTAATTGTTCCTTAGCAATAACTACCCAGCAGTGCTTATTTTTAAATACAAAGTATTTTTCTAAATATATATATTTTATAAATGCTCTATGTCTCACTGATTTCTATTAATTAAATAGATCATTGTAAAAATTACCATCTATCTTTCCATGCATCCAAGAAATTAAAGTATATAATAGATATTTGATATATAAAGGCATCCCTCCCATTGATCTTATAAATATATGTCCAAGGAATAACCCATAATATGAGAGAAAATCAAGCCCAAGGAAAGAAAACTAGGAAACGGGCAAAGCTATAATAGGTCATTTCTCACATTTCAGTTTAGTCTGCAGAGAACGGATGTTAGTGCTTTTCTGCAGATGCTTCAGGAAAAAAAGTGAAGCTTTCTTAGATGTGATGACCAATGTTTCGCTCTTAATTACACCACTGCTAAACTTCAGTACCTCCATCAGTTTCAATTACATGTTGTTTACTCTAAGTCTTGAGAACAAAAGGAGCAATTTATCACAGTTCACATTTTCTCAAACTTCTGCTTGCCCCTCGCTGCTCTGAAAAAACATGGACAAATTGTTGTATGAAAGAGAGTAAACATTTTTGAAAATAGAAAACCATTCCATTTTGAGAGTGTACAAATTAGTTTCATAGAGACCAAAGGCTTTTTCCTTGAAGTGTACATATTCTGCCTTCATAAAGTAACTTGAATCCCAAGTGAGGGACCCAAGTTCTCCACAAAACACAAGGGGCAAGTTAGGTGCCTGTGAAGGAGTTTCATAAACATGATGTTGAGCATAGAGCCTGTTCTAGTAACTGAAAAGGAAGCTAAGCTCTTCCTTAAGGAAAAAGCAAACCAGACATTTAGCCATAATATGCAGTAGCCTATGCGGGTTGTCGGCTGGACCGGAAGAAAATTCTTTTGAGGTACACAGCTGGATTTGGAGCAATGTCTTGAATCTATGTTTCCTACATGCTCGTTGTTACAGTAATGTGCAAAATAGTTGCTATCACAGGCAGCAGATTCTAAGGCCTTGTCCTTCCACTGTATTCACATTTTGAATACTTGGAAAAACAACTCATGGAGTGAGCCCTGTAGGTAAGTCTGGTGGGAAATATGTTGTCTGTGAATTCCACCACAGAATATGTGTGAGCTAGGGCTTGAACAACTCAACAGCATCAGGATTTGTTGCATTCTTTACAGGAAATAACTGTCTCTGCAGCCCTTTAGATGCTGGAGGACCCATGTGCCCAGGTCTTCTATTAGATCCAACTCATATTTAGCTATTGTTCTGTAGAAAGAGGCACTCAACACTGTTTCTCTCTCAAAAATTAGCTTAGAGAGTAAGCATCTTAATTTTACTTGGAAATAAATTGCATGGAATTGTTACCTTAATTACCTCTATCATTATCTCAAAAATTAAGAACTAAATACAATGTTTTCTCTGTAATAGAATTAAATTTCCTTGAGGATTAATCTTTTCCATTTTCAAAGAAAACTCTCTTGATATAAGTACTTTATATAAAGTACAGTATGTAAATGCTTTTCTCAATTACTTTTTTTTTCCTCCAAAAGAGCTGCCAGAAGGATTGTCAATCCTTGAGCATAGTGAAATACTTTTTTTTTTTCCCCGATCGAAAATGACTCTCTGCAATTTGTTTTACCTCTGTATTTCTGAAGCTTTGATGGACTGGGTGCATTGAGAATAATACTCCTATGTTAGAGTTTTGCTTATCGTGGTTATCTGATCAGATCTTAGCAGTATTGCTAAGGAAAAGGTTAGAAAAGTGCATGAGGGAAAAGATACAAATATCTATTCTTACAGCAGAAGAGCTTCCATGGGGAATATGTGATGAGCTCTCAGCCATGAGCTCACCAGAGCCAGGAATAATAATAAGACTATTGGAAAAAACCCTCTTTTATTGGAAAGAGAAACTGCTGGCATTACTAGATTATCACTAATGTAGGAGAGGATTACAGCTCAGCTACATGAACCTGCATGCCCTTACATCACATACACAAATAAAACTCACAGTGAGAGCAGTGCAAATGATTTGATGTACTGTCAGTCTGAAGTAAGAGTTGTGAAGACAGGCACAGACAGACCAGAGACACACTGCTGAGGAGCCTCCTGGAGAGCTCTGTGTCCTGGAGCATGAGAGGTCTCAGGCTGAGCTATGTATTCATATAACTAAGGAAATTCTGCCTCTTCTGCACACAGATCTGACTCCAGATCACTTCGTAAAACACTGCATATTTCAGGAATGACCTCAGCATAGCACATCCCCTTTTTGTTGTTTGGAACTGGTAACAGTGGATGGCTTAGATGTATGTTATGGGCACAGTTTACATAATAGATCAGCGACTTCCTACAAAAAGCTGATAGTTATATTGTTTTACACATTTACCATGCACAGAAATAACTCTTTTTTTTCTATGAAAATGTGAGTAGGCTTCTGACATGTTACAGGGAACTACAAAAAAGGAATATTATATTTAAAGAAATCATAAATTAAAGCCTGAAAAAGAAGATAGTATATTAATTCTGGTTATTAGATGTAGAACTTAACAGTCATGTAACAGAATTGAAAACTTTTTATGACATACTCTTGATTATTTTTTTTTCAAAATTAGCTTCTTTTTTTTTCAAGTTATTAGCTTTGACGTGTATTTTCAGGTCAAACAAAAAACTGGTTGCCATAATAGAATAAATCTGTGACCCATTATAAAGATTTTGTAACCTTCTCTATCATAAAATTAAAGAACGTTCTTTATGCAACTATTATGCCACAGTTTTATGGTTAAAACAGAATTAACAAATACCTATTAAAAATATGAACTGAATTAAAATTTTAACTTGAGATACTGTTACAAAGTCATTCAAAGTCCAAGAAAGTAATTTCTTTGACTCTCATTTGTGAGAATTCAGTTCTTTGTTCAGAACAGCTATATATATTTCATGCCTTAAGACTATCCACATCTGTAATACACAGTTGTCTAAATGCATGACTTAAATGTTTAGTATATAACTCTTTTAGTTGTCCTCTGCCCCTCAGAAATACAGTAGCAGTCAAGTACACTATTCTGGATTCGTGTATCACTCTTTTTTTCTCCAAAACCATGAATATGTAATAATATTTCTCTGCTATTCCAATTGCCGAGTTAGCCCTCTGACACCACAGAGAAAGCCCTCTGTAGTACATCTCTGCAACACTACAGAGAAAGGGGAGAAAACCCACAGATATTGTTACTTTGATTCAGTTTGACCAAAATTCACTTTTTGGCACTTTTTTTGGTCTGTAGGTAGCCATGCCTCAGTCTATGCCTTTTTTGGCTGCAGAAAAGTAGACTCAAGCTATAGCTTTTCACTGCTCGCATCATCATGGAGAGATGTGTGACAGTAGTCAGCATATGGTTTGGGAATTAGCAAAAGAAGGAAGGGATAAGATTGATTTTCAAAAGGCAATCTGTCTGAGACCTCAGAGACAGACACATTGGTTTCCCCAAAGTCTGACCTCTGTGAAATGTTAAAATAAAAATGTTGGGAAGTACAGGAGCATAAATACTCTTCTGATCTTAGGCTGTATAGTCAAGATCCAGGCCATCTGCTGGGGGACTTACATCTATCACTTTCATTACTTTATGTAAAAAAAAAATATATTTCAAAGAGCCCTGAATTTTTCAGGTATCATTGTAAAGATAGATATTAATAATCTGGTTTATTTTGCAGAGTTGAAAAGCTAGTTGATAGTAAGTAATGGCCAACTGGTTAGGCATTATATACTAATGAGACATAGAGAGTGTCCAGTATTTTGAGACAGTGAGCTACACTTTGATTACTGATCGGCAAAAATCAGTTCTGGCTAAATTTGTACCCTGACTCTTCAACGCATTGCATTGCTTCAGGACATCACTGAGTCACTGTCATTTTAAAATTTTTAGTTTCAA
>VZTV01049032.1:7071-17261 GCA_013400875.1 Anhinga rufa
CCCCCGGTCCCAAGCTGCCTCGCAGGGAGAGTGGCTGCCCCCCTCCTGGGGGCAGCTGGACCCCCCCAGCCCAGTGGGATGCAGGGTCAGGACCCACGCGGCTGCTCCCCTGCACCTGCCGGGGCTGCGGGGTGCAGCCATGGGGCTGGGTGCACCCCACTCCTCCACAGCCCCTGCAACACCCCCCAAGTGTGACCCCATCTGCAGTGGGTCCCTGGGCACAGCCCCCTCCCCACACATCCCCTTGCCTCACTGGAGGCACTGGGGGAGAGCCGAGGGCGTCCCCCCCCATCCTGTGGGAGCTGCCGCGCAGACAGGCGTGTGCCAGATCCCCCCAATGCCGGCAGGAGCCGGCATGCCCGGCGGAGCCAGACGCACTGGTGGGTGCGATGCGGGGATTCCCACAGAGCCCCGGGGCACATCAGGGTGCCCGCCCATGGCTGCTTGCCCCATGCAGCTGGTGAGGATGGTGAGGAGGACTCTCCCGCACCCACTCCTCCCCAGGCTGCTCCCAGCCATTGCACCCCAGCATCCCGCAGGGACCCCGGGGCTGGGTGCCTGCGGACCCACCCTGCCCTTACCTGAGAGCGCTGCCTGCCATCTGCGCTGCGCCATCCTTCCGCGGGCAGCGCTGGGTCCCTGCCGGACGCTCCGTGCCAGTGCCTGGGGTAGATGGAGAGCAGAGCTGGTGGGAGGAGGGGGAGCGCCCCGCATCCCCCCGGGGTGCCCTCGCTGCCGGCGGTGCTGAGCCCATGACTGGAGCCGTCACGCCTGAGGCCAGAGAGGTGGGCGGCGTGGTGAAGGTCAGCACCTGGCGCTCGCTGCCCTCGCTTGACCCCTGCCCTGGCCAGAGCTCGCCACACCGGCGGGCAGGGCTGGCCGAAGGCGGACTGGGAGCGCCGCACGCCGCTGTGAGAGGGGTTGGGTTTTTTTTTTGATCCTTTTATTATTTTTTTTTTTATAGACTAAGAGCAGAATATGAAAATCACCAGCCAAAGCACTTGAAAAAAAGGTTGAGTTTGTTTCTTTGTTTTGTTTTTCCCCAAAAAGTGTCTGTGCGTTTGCATAGGTCAGGTCTTCACAGAAGACGAGGAAAATCCAACACGTTCACCTATGTACAAGCCAGCCCAGGGCCGGCGCCGCTGCCTATGGTACAGTATAGATATATCTATATAGTCACTCTCTGTACAGTATGTATAGATTCTATATAGGTATGTACAGGCTGCCCGGCCCTGGGGGTCCCTGCCCTCACTGGGCTCCCCAGTCCAGCACTGCCCCCCAGGCCGCAGGGCACCGGGTGGGCTGCGGGCAGGACTGCACTGTGGGACGGTGTCGGTGGAAGGTGTGGCGACACGGCAGCACCAAGCCACGTCCTCACAGATGTGGCTGCAGCCATCGGCGGGGTGGGGGGAGAGTCCCAGCTGGGATCGGCGCGTGCCGTGGACCCCTGCTCCATGGGGCGGCTCTCCGGGCAGGGGGGCGGCGGTGCGGAGGGGCCAGGAGGTCCCACGATGGTTTCCCGCTGGCTCTCACGAGGGGTGGCAGGTCAGGGGGTCCCCACTCGGCGGAGCTGCGCTGGCCGGGCCTGCGCCGGGAGCTAGGAGGCCAGCAGTGTCATGAGGAAGAGCGCGGCGGCCACGGCCAGGGGCAAGTGTTCCCGCTTGGGGCTGGTGCCGCTGATGCTCTTCTCCAGCTTGGGCATCTCCGGGTTGAAGTTTTCTGTGGGGAAGAGTGAGAGGGTGAGGGTGGCACCGGGGCGGCCCTGAACCCCCACCCCGCGGCTGGGGCTGCCCTGCGGGCGGCGGCAGGGGGGACGTGGCGCTGCGGGGCCGGGGGCTCTGCCCGACTCACCCAGGTCCTCGATCTTCACCTCGGGCCGCAGGGTGAACTGCGGCAGGGTGGGCGCCAGCTTCTCCCCAGAGTGCGACGCTGCAAGAGGGAGAGAAGGGAGGGGAGAGTCACGCTCCCTGGCTGCCTCATGCCGCAGCCCGCCCGCCCTGCCCGGGAGGGATGGGGGACCCGCCGGCAGGTCACGCCGCCCCCCCGCTCGCCCGCAGCCCCCAGGGTGGGTACGGGGGTACTTACTGGAAGCACAGCACACAAACACCTTCATCTTCAGGCAGGCCCGGTGGTGGTTGTGTGTCGGCGTGGCTGCAAGGCAAGAGCGGGCTGGGGTGGCTCCAGAGCGGGTGACCCCAGCCCCAGGCACCCAGAGGCTCAGTGGGCTGCTACCCGCTGGGTCTGGGCATGTTGGGGTCTGGCCCTGCCTGGGGGTGCACTCCAGGCTGGGGGGATGCAGCAGCACCCTCATCCTGCACCCTGAAGCTGGACCTGCATCAGCTCCCAGCACCCTTATCCCGCACCAGCACCCCCCCCAGCACCCCAATCCTGCATCAGCACCCTGATTTTTGCACCTGCATCAGCACCCCCTGAACCCTGATCCTGCATCAGCATTCTACATCCTACATCAGCACCTCCCGCATCCCCACGCTACACCAGCATCCTGCATCCTTCATCAGCATCCCCTGCATCCCCACGCTGCACCAGCACCACCCCACACATCCCCATCCTGCTCCCCTGCACTCCCATCTTTCCCCATGCCCCCATCTCACCCCCACAGCCCCCTTCCATCCCACACCCCCCTTCCACCCCACACCCCTATCCCCAAGGCCAGCGTGCCCGTTCCTGGGGGAGGACTGTAGCCACCCAGCTGGGGGTGCAGGGGGACCAGCTGNGGTGGGATGCAGGGGACCCAGCCAGGGATGGGAGGGATGGGGGGGGCCCACCAGGTCCCACCACAGCGCCCCACGTACAGATGTAGTAGTACTCCTGCCCTGCGCGGAACTCGTAGCCCAGCGAGAAGGCGCTGTAGCGCTGGAACTTCTCCGAGAACTTGATGGGGCTGTGGGGCGCGTGGGGCCGGTTGCACTCCCAGCGCTTGAAGCCCTGGCTGGTGTTGCAGGTGTGGTAGCCCTCCGCATTCACCATGTAGAGCACGTACTGCTCCAGCCGGTGCTCAGGCACCGAGGCATTGTAGTGCGGGCAGTAGATGTCCAGGTAGTCGTTGACATTCACCTGCACCGTGTAGCCTTCGCGCCGCAGGCTGCAAGGGAAGGAGGGGATAGGGGGGTCAGGGACACCCCCTGCACCTTCCCAAATGCGGGCCTCTCCTTGAAAGGGACCTGGATGCTGGAGAACGGGCAGGTCCCAGACCACAAATCCTGGGGGGCAGCAGTATCCCCCTGCTCAACCTCTATCTGGAGCCCCCCAATGCCTGGGACCCCTGCACAACCCCAGCCCCATGGACCTGCAGTGTGGGTGAGACATGACCGCCTCGGAGGGCACAGGCTGGCCTGGGGCGGGAGGGACGCTGCTGGGGATGGATACTCTGGGTGCCAAGCCACATGCATGGGTGGGATGCCTGTGAGAGCATAAGTGCATGAGATGGCACTGCTGGGTCCTGCCAGGAACATGCCGGCTGCCTTGAGGAGGGGACAGACGCAGCAGGACAGACAGACTGACCCGGCCATGGGACTGATGGACACCAGGGCCCCAAAGGACCCTGTGGGACGCAGCCCCTGGTCCTCACTGCACAGCCCTGGGTGTGCAGGAGGGGCATGGGGCTCCAGCGCTCCCCAGCTCCGGCAGCCTGCAGCCAACCCACCGCGGCTGCCGACCACGGCCCCATCCCGCCACGCGCCGTAGCTCAGAGAGAGGATTTCTCACCCTGCTCTGGCTAATCCCGTTAGTTCGTTAATGCCGTAAAGGGTGGCCCTGGGGGAGCCTCATTTACATTGATTAGGAGCAGCAATCCCCTCAGATCCACTCAGGAGAGGCTCCGCTGGCTCCTAATCCGCGCCCGATGGAAATCCCGGCCGCGGTAATCCTTGCCGCCACGCTGACCCACTGCTCCTGCCAATTAATTACGAGCCAGCACTGTGAGGTGCTGGCTCTGCACCGAGCTGCCGCGGCAGCACCAGACCCCGACCAGACCTCGCTCCACCGCCCAGCTCAGCAGCAGCAGTGCTCCCCTGCACTGCACCAGTGCGGCCCCTGCACCCCGCTGAATTGGGGGTCCCCTTGCCAGGCTCCCCCTGGATGTGGACCGCAGCATCCTGGCACATGTGACCGGGCTCCCCGTGTGTGGTCCATCGCTCTGGCTCGGGGCCCCTTTCCCTGCCTGTCGGGGCAAACCTGGGTCCACGAGCCCCTGACCTTGCACTCGGGGTCCCCTCGCCCCATGGGGGGTCCTGCCACCACCCCCCCCAGGGCCCTGCCTGCAGCAGTGCCAGCCTCCTGGGTCTCCCCGGCAGGGCTGGACAGGCAGGGCTGCATGTGCAGACACCCCACCCTGCTGCCCAACTGCCCTGGCACTGTTTGGGGAGCCCTGGCACCCTGGCCCGCAGCACCCCAGAAGCCGGGTGCTGGAGAGGGAATTAAAGGGGGACCCAAGCAGCGCCACCTCCCCACCTGGGGTTGTTGCTGGCACCGGGGGCTGTGGGGGGCCGACGGCAGACCTCGTCACCTGTGGGGCAGGGAGTGTAGCCCCACGCGGCACCTCCCTCACCACGCAGCCGCTATTCCCCAGCCCAGCCCAGCACCCGTAGGCCGCCGGGCAACTCCTCCGCCAGCAAGGTGCTGAGGCAGCCACCCTTGCTCCGCGGGGCGCCGGGACCTTTCATCTTCCCCCTTTGATGTGGTGGGAAGAGGGGGGAGAAAAAGGATTGTTATTAAAGAAATGGCCCCAAGGAGAAAATTGCAATTAACTCCATGCGGGACGCGGGGCTGGGACGCCAGCACACTCGGAGCCAGCTGCCCCACACCAGGGCAGGCACCAGCAGCTGGTGCTCGCTGTGGCCAGGCTGTGGCTGTACTGGGGGAGCGAGGGGCCGGAGGAAGCTCAGCCCCCAGGATCAGCCTCAGGTCTCTGCGCCCTATGGGAGCAACACCTGGCTTCACCTCCTGCCATGCCAGGGGAAACCTTGTCCTGGGGTGCTAGGAAGCTGTAACGCCCCCCCCATCCCCTGCAGCACCCAGCACACCCCTTGCCTGCTGGGACCCCGCTCTGGGGCTCATTAGGAAGTATGGCTCCTGGTAAACAGTCTCACTAACAAGCACCGCCCCATGTGGCACTGAGCTCTCCCCTGGGCTGAGGCGCACCAGCACTGCAATGGGGAGGTACAGGGGACCCCAGGTGGTGTGGCAAGGGCCAGCAACTCTGCTCCCCATGGCAGCGAGCCCCACAGACATCAATGGCCATCACGTGCTGTGAGCTTGCAGGCATCAGAGCATCGTCGCCAGCTGAGAGGGGCTGGAGCATAGCCCCAGACAGGCAGAGCCACAGGGCCACCATGACCTGGAGCACATCCAGGGGGCTCTGGCAGCAGCTTCTGCCATGATGCTGCACCCCTGCCACGCTTGGCTCCTGCACTGTGCCCACCAGCCCCATGGGTGCAGAGCAACATCCCACGCAGCTGGATGCCCCCAAATCCTGGCAGCCCCAATCCCACCAGAGCACCCTGAGCTCTGCCGCCTTCGGTACCGTCCAGCAAGTGCAGGGCAGGCAGAACCGTTTGCCCGGCCCAGCCCCAGCAGCAGGCAGGGAGCCCACAGGCCCTGCTTTTGGCAGGAGGATGGGAACAGACACCCAGAGCGAGGGTGTGAGTCTCCTTTCTCACCAGCACCCACCCCAAAGTGGGCACAGGCTGCCCAGTCCCTGCCAGCCCCCACAGCTGTCTGGAAGCCCCAGCAACAGGCAACCTGAGTCAGGGTGGACCCCCTGGCCTCCTGGGCTCTGGCAGCCGTGGTACAGGCGGTGGGGGGCGGTGGGCTCCAGCAGTGCCCGAAGGGTTAAGCGCAGGAGCAGAATGGGCAGCATCACTTCTGCACGACTGCATTTTTAGAGCAGGGCTTTGCAAGGCAGTGGTACCTTCCAGCAGCCTGTCGGTGCTGGGCAGACGGATGTCCGCTGGGCAGATGGATGTCCCCTTGCAGAACCGTCCCAAGCACAGGCTGGGCTTGGTGCCCACCAGCCCCGCACCGGCGGGACCCCGGCTACCTGGCAAGCTGCAGCCACTGGTGAGCTGGGCGGCCGCTCCACTCCCATCTGCTGCGATAAATCTGGGCTGAGCGCCGCACGCTCGCTCATGCACTGCTAGGGAGCGCCTGGTGCACTGCAGCATGCCCCGGCAGCAGCGGCATGGGGGGAGACCAGACCCCCACCCAGACCCCGGTGCTGTGGAGGCTCATCCCCACGGTGCAGGAAAGGCCTAGAGGGCAGTGGGGCCGGAGCTGGGCTCAGCACCCCATGATGGTGATAACAGTGGTGAGGACTGGGGCAACACAGGGCATCCCCTGATGCAGGTGACAGTGTGGTGCCACCAGCACTGGGGGACAGGGCAGACCCCCCCCTCCAGCCCAGCTGAGCCATTTGTCTGGCTCCAGCAGCTTCGCCCTTTTGGCACATCCAGGGCTCATCGATCAGCCGGAGAACAAAAAAGCGCCATTTATTTACGCGGTCCCCTTCCAGTCACCCCGTGCGACAGCGAGAGGTGAAGGCACATCGATCCCTGGGGCTGGCCCTCCCCGACAGATGGAAGGATGGACAGACAGACCGACTGCCTGCGCCCACCGCTCAGACAGCCGGGCGGCTTGGCCCGGCCCCCCCCCCCCNNNNCCCCCGTGCTAGCCCTCCCCACGCAGGCAGCGCTGCACAGTCACGGCGCCCAGACGGCCGCGCACACGCGCGCTGGCTCGGCAGACAGCGCCTGCGATGCAGCCCACGCGCACGGGTGGCACGGCACGGCCCCCCATCCTCCCCCCAACGTGCCTGGCGCAGCCGCAAGGTGCGGGCGCAAAAGGCATCGCCGGCACATGGCGTCCCCGGGGCCATCTCCCCGCTCGGGGAATCGGGGCTCCTGGGGAGACAGGGGCTGCTCCCCAGGGACGCGGTGGTGGGCGAAGCAACTGTGGTGCCACGGCGCAGTGCCCACCCCAGGACAACGGGCACAGCCCTGCCTGAGCACCCCGGGACCCCCAGCACTGCCCTACAGGTGCCCCCACACCCCCCCGTCCCTATCGACGGCCACGCGATCCCTTTAATCCCCGCTAAAGCCCGTACCTTCCTGCTTTGCTAACAAGATCAATGAGGTTTCTAATTGGGTTTTAATTAAACCATCAATCTGCAGCCAGTGACTCAATTACTAGCCTGGGTAGGAGTGGGTGGCCCCAGCCCTGTTGCACCCCAGGACAGGCCCTGCACCCTGACGCCACGGCCCCTTCTCCCACGGGAACCCCGCAGGCCCTGGCCACGCTGCCGGGCTCGGTGCTGCCTGGCGTGGTGACTCACAGGGCATGGCACCCTCTGCCCCTGGGCAGCAGCTCCTGCCAGCGCCACAGCCGGCACCCACAGGTGGCCGAGGGCTCTGTGCCCCACAAGGACCAGCCTGAGGGGCACGGCCATGGGGCGGGGGGTGATGGAGCCCCCCAGCCCACCCAGGGACACCGCAGCCAGTGGGGCTGGGTAATTAGTTGCTGAGAGGTGTAATCAACGCCTTTCCCATCTCCGGCCCCGCAGCCAGGCACACCCCACGGTGGGATGGGGAACTGCCCCTCGTCGGGCACAACTGCCCCACGCCCCGCAGCGGCTCCTGCTGGGTGCCCCTGGGACCCACCAGGGCGCTGGGGTCCCTCCTGCCACAGGCAACGCCATCCCCAGCCCTGCGGGTGCCAGCGGATGCGATGAAGAGATCCAGCCAGGCACAGCCCCGGTGTTCGGGTCCGGCAGCCTCAGAGGACCCAGGAGTCTGGGCACCCCCAGGCCACCCCGGCGAGCGCAGAGTGGGGACGCGACTCCTCTCCCGTGCGAGATGCTCCCCCAGGAGATGCTGCTCTGCACAAGGGCTCTCGAGAGCCCGCTCCAGCTCTCGCCGCCTGGAACACAAAGTCAGCCAGATGAAAGCTGCCTTGAAGAGACGAGTGTGGCAGCAGCGCTGGGGGGGCCGCACGCGACGCTCCTCGCGCACAGGTGGGCTCCGACCCGCATGCCTCAGCCAGGCACCAGCACCCCCTGTACCCCCATCTCACAGTCACTCTGCTCAGCCCCCTCCACGACACCCGGCACCCCGAGGCCTCAGGCACCAGCCCCCTCGGTACCCGCACTGGAGCCAGGGGCGCAGTGCGGCTCACCCCACGTGCTCTGGGGGGCTCCTGGGGGCAGCGGTGTCACAGGGAGCTAGCAGCGGCTGTGCCCGTGCACGGGGACAACCCTCAGCATCCAGGACACCCAGCAGAGAGGTGACATCCCATGCGCACCAGCATGCTGGGGCCTGGCTTGGCTGGGGACACTCCTAGGAGTCCCCAGCCCCACACCGTGGGGCACCCCAGGAACACAGCCGCCCTGAACGCCAGCATTGGATGGGACGCAGCCGCCTTGTGCCTTTGCCCTGTGCCACCATGCCTGTTCCCAGCAGGACTTGGGAGCAGAGGGCAGGGACCGGACAAGGATTGTCCTGCACCCCCGAGACTCAACAGCTGCCACCGGCAGAGACAGTGGGACAGACAGACAGCACAGCCGAACCAACAGCCTGGCCAGGCAGGAGCAGGTACCCGCAGTCCCCCGAGCCTCAGATCCCACCTTCGTGCCTCCCCTGAGCTTTGCCATCAGCAGCCCAAACCTGCTGCAGGAAGGGTGCTCTGCCTGCTTGGTGGCCCTCCCTGGCCCCCCGGCACCGCCAGCCATCCCCCGTGATGGCCGGGGGATCGGAGGAGCCCAGCCACGGGCCCAAGGGAGGAGAGCTGCTGCCAGCTCCCCAAGGCACCACGGGCACCCCGGGTGCTGTGGGTGGGCTCCACAGGGCAGCCCCTTGCCCCATCCTCCCACCGAAGGGGGCCACAGGGGCGCCCGGGGTGGCGTGGTGGGAGATGCAATAAATTTCTGGGGTGCATGGCGCAGCCCCCGAGGAGCAGCCTGCAGCCGAGCCTGCCGGCACCCCCCCACTCCCCGGAGAGCCCCGCGGGGCCGCGCAGGGCTTGTTTATTGCTCTGATTGCAGCGGGGTTGCTGGGATTTGCAGGCTGCGGCCCAGGGAGCCTAATTCCCCCCATAATTTATCTAACCCAGACACTTTGCTGCGCGGCTATAATTGCGGCCGAGCTGCCGCACTGCCTAACAATAAATATCAGCGCTCCCGAGTCCCTGGGACACATCTCTGCCGCAGCCGCCCCCACCGCGCCGCCCGTGCCCTGAGCCGGACGCTCACAGCCGCGCCAGAGACGCGTGCACAGTGGGCGAGGGCGTCTGGCTGCGACACCCCCCCCCGGCTTGGCACAGCGGGGGGCACCGCCGGGACCCCCTCCGCCCCGTCCCTTGGGAGGTGCTGGGCCAGCACCGGGTCACGGTGCATGGCTGCGGGTGATGGTGCGGGGAGAAGCGGCCCTTCGGTCGCAGCAGGGCGAGGGTGGGGGCACGGGGCTGTCACACCCGTCGAGGTCCCAGCAATGTCACGACGCAGGGACGAGGCCGGCAGGCGAGCAGGGTGTCCAGAGGAGCGGGGCGCAGGGGGATGCCTGCACCCGGCGGGGCGAGCCGAGCGCCTCGCCATTGTGCTGCGCCTCGGCACGTTGCACACACGCACAATTTATGGGGCCCGGGCTTCCGCCTGGCAACACAATCTCAATGGGAGGGGAAGGAGCTGCTGGGGGATGCTCCCACCCTGCACAAAGGGGCGCAGGGCGGGGGGAGCCCGCGGGACCCCCAGCACCAACGGGCACCGGGGGATGCTCCGGCTGGGCGCACGTCCCCGCCACACCCCTGAGCGCTGGCACCGGCAAGGGAAGGGGAGATGGGCGATGGCAGCGGGCGCAGCTCCCCCATCCCTGGTGGGGTGGTGGCGGTGGGGGGTGTCCACGGACCCACCGCGGACTTGCAGCCCCCCCTTCCCGGGAGGAGCGCAGCCTGCGCGGTGCCCATCGCCGCCCCGCAGCCTGCGCAGCCCTGCCAGCACCAGGCGTGGGGGCCACGCACCCCACGCAGCCCCCGGGTGGGGGGAGCACAGGGCGCAGCCCCCCGCACGGGGCGTGAGGGAGGTGCTGCGGCTCCGTGACCACCGACCGCCCGGGCTCCCGGCGGCTCCGCTCCCGGCGGCCGTGGGCGCGACGGCAGTTCCCACACCTCCGCTCGCCACCCCCCCA
>VZTV01049032.1:18091-30191 GCA_013400875.1 Anhinga rufa
GACCGGGGCCGCACCAGGCTTGGGCTGGGGGTCCCCGCAAGTGGGGGCACCTGGGCCGGGTCCCACCGGGATCAGGTGCCACCGGGCTTGGGGTCTCACTGGGACCCCCGCGGGTCGCGGTGACATTGGGATCTCCGTGGGTGGGAGCACCGGGGCTCAGGGTGCTGGCCCCCCCTGGGTCGATGTGGCTGCCAGAGCCGTGGGTGGGGGCTCAGGGCCCCAGAGGGTCCTCGCAGTGCTGCTGCCAGTGCCGTGGGGGTCACGCGTCTTTGCAGAGGGGTTTGGCCGCCCTGGGAACACGGGAGCAGGCAGGAGGGTGGGCACTCAGCCACTTGCCACCGGCACAAGCAGGCTGGGGCCAGCATGCCAGGGCAGCCCAGGTGCCAGCGGAGCACAGCCACAGTGCCAGGCTCTCCCGCCTGCCCCATCCTGCCCCGGGAGCCTGCGCATGGCCGAGCACCCACCCACAGGCCTGGTCACCTTGCTGTTCCCACGCCCCTGCCTCATTTCCCCCAGAGGTGCCCAGGGGGCTGGTGGCAGCGGGGGGGATGTGGGTGCTCCCTGGGCACCCGTCCCCGCCGGCCACGCGGGAGGGGATTGAGCTGGGTGCCAGCTCCAGCCGCCCGTCCTCAGCAAGATCCCTTAGCAACTGCCGTGCGGCACCGCCCAGCGGTCCATATGCCAGGTGATCCACACCCCAGCACACATGTGCACGCACGAGCACAGTCACACCAGCACAGGCACACGCAGCTCACCATGAGCTCCCATGCGCGGGCACGCCACCGGCACTGACCCAACGGCCCCTGCTCCAGCAGTGCCGGCTTTGCACATGACCGGGAGATTTGGCAGCCCAAGGAGCTTGCAAACGAAACCGGGAGGCTATCGAAACCGCGTCTGGGCTTGCTGAGACAGCCCTGGCTGCTCCTGCCGGGAGCCATCTCGCTGGAGTGGCGAGCATTGCTGGGGCAGCGCGGGGCCGAACGCCACATCCCCGTGTCCCCACCGCCCGGCCACGGCGACTCCCGGGCCTGGGCATAGCCCTGGGCTCGGGGCATCTGTCACCCAATGCCAAGGTTAAGAGGGTTTCCTGCCTCCCCGAAGCTGCTGGGGGAGCTCAGGGCAGGAGCGGAGCCGCTCCCCGCTCAGGGCCCCTTTTTGGGCTCCCCAACACCCCTTCAGGTGTGTGGACGCTGCCCCAGCCCGTGGAGGGGGACGAGGACGGTGCTGGCCAGGGTCTTGCTGAGGCCCCCCTGGCTCCACTCAGCGCTGAGGGGGGTGCAGCACCAGCGGTGCCTGTGGCAGGGCTGTGCCACAGCCCCATGGCCCCCATCCCCACCGGCAGCACTGGGGGCCAAACCCCTGCCAGAGCCCTGCCGGGAAGGGGGAGGGGGCCAGCAGAAGGGCCTGAAGGACCAAAAAAGTGTCTATTAATTATTCATCTGGAGAAGTGAAGTGAAGAAAACATAACACGTGGAGAAGGGCTCTGGCTGGCCCAGGGGGGTGGAGGCAGAAGGGGTGCTGGGGGGGACAGGGGCAGGAGGGTCTGCAGGGTGCCAGAGCACCGAGGCGCCAGGGCACGGTGGTGGTGGTGGTGGCAGCGGCTCCCTCCCAGTGCACCCTGGTGCTGGGGCACCCCGGGGGGCTGCGCACCTCTGGAAGGGCCCGGCAGCGCTGAGCTGCCGCCATGGAAACGCCTTGGCTCGGCAAACCCATGGCAACACACACCTCCACATGGAAACCCCCCGCTCATGGCAACGCGCACACTGCCGCCAGCACCCGCACGCGGCCGCGCTCACTGAGGGGGACCCCACGCCAGGGCACCCCGATGCGCGGGGCTGCGGCAGGATGCACCAAGCGCTCCTGCGGGGATGGAGGGACCTGGGTGGCCGAACGTGCCCTGTGCATCATGGTGTGCACGCACACCAGGTGCCGGCACCCGCTGGGCATCACCCCCGGGGCTTGTGGATGGAGCCCGGTCACGGCAGCCAGTATGCGGAGGGGACTTGGCTGGGTTTTGCTGACCACAGCAGGAGACGATGTCTGCGGTGGGGATGGCCGGGGTCACCGCCAGCCAGGTGGCTTTGCTCTCAGGAGGACACAAGAGGCCTTGAGCTCTCCAGGAGAGCTGGGGCATGAAGCAGCCCCAGTCCCCCCCTAATTCCATGCCCCTGTCTCCTCCACCCTGTGCCCGTTGCACTAAGATGCAGCAGGTTTCTGCTTCAAAGAAGGGGGGGCCAGAGCAAAGCCCTCCACCCGCTGCCTGGAGCAGGCAGTCATGGGCACTGGCCATGTGGCTACTGTGCCCAGAGCAGGCTGGTCCTGGGGGTCCCACCAGCGTGTGTGCCCGGCAGGGCAGGACCCGCTTCGCCTGCCCTGCTTAATATTTAACCGTGGCTTCCTGTGACAGCATGTCGCAACCGCAGAGCAGAGCCGGCATTCAATAAATCATCGCGCCGGGCTGGGAGCCGAGGGGGGGAGCGGGGGGGCAGCGGCGGAGCAGCGCCCAGCTGAGCAAGAGGGGGAGCCGATAAATAATTCATTAAATAAATAAACATGGCGAGAGTGCAGGGAGGAGGCAGGAGTGTAACCAAGAAAGGGCTCGGTGAACGCGGGCATGAAATATTCACCAGCCACACCTACACAGCCCCGAACACGCTGAGCTCAGGGCTCCTGACCCGCTGGGAGGAGCCAGGTGCCGGCATGTGTCCAGACGGACACGGCAAGAACATGCAACTGGCACACAGAGCAAGCGGCTGGGGCCACAGGGACACGGCACCTGGGTTGGGGAGCAGGTAGCCAGCAGTGCCGGCATGTCTGCACTGAGCTGAGTGGCCCCCGGCTCCTGCCAGCTCCTCCTGGCAGCGCTCAGCAGTACAAATCAGGCAGCCCCATGCAGCCCCGTGCTGGCGCTTGGGCATGCCGCTGTCCTGCCGGGGAGCACGCCCGGCCACATGCCTGGGATGGGCTCACCGCACGCCCGCGGGCTCGCAGCCACCCTGCTCCTCGCTGCCCCTTTCCTTTTTTATCCCCGTGTTGGTCTTTAAATTTGAATGAAGGCCTCACGGATGGTCGCGCCGCGTCAGCATCTTGGCGAGCACTGGGCGAACACCATTCCGGTGAGGGCATGGGGTGCTGACCCCCCCATGCCCAAGGAGAGGAGGGCCTCCAGCCCTGGAAGCATCCCAAGGGACCTCCTGGGACTGCTTATGGGCTGGGCTTGGAGCAATGGCAGCGTGATGCAGGCCAGGGATGCGGCACAGAAGAGGTGAAGATGAGTGGCAGTGCCACTGGCCACTGGACCACCTCCCTGGCGAGCCACAGGTCCACCAGAGTGGCCTCATGCTGGGGGGGGGCAGCTGGAGGTGAGCCCTGCTATGTAGATGGACATGGGGGTGATTCGTTAATTAGCACCTCAGTTGCTTGAGTTAATTGATGCAGAGTTTGACGGTGCAGGATCGCAGAGGAGGGTTAATTGCCAACACAAAGCCGGCTGCCAGCAGCCTGGCCACGGCCACGAGCGGGCAGCTGCGCCGGGTGGTGGCAGTGGCGCAGAGCCGGGCTGTCGGAGGAAATCAGCTTCCTCGTGGAGCCGCCGGATGAAGCCATGCGTGGCTCCTGGCCCCATCGCCTGCCAGCCCCGGGCTGGCTCACGGCGCTGAAGCTGTGCATGGCTCCTGGCCCCACCGCCTGCCAGCCCTGGGCTGGCTCACGGCGCTGGGGCTGCTCCCGCTGCCCGGTGGGAAGGAAGGCACAGAGTCCCTGCCCTGGGTGCTGGGCGCCTGCTTGCTGGAAGCCTGTCTCCAGCAGGCTCCAACATACCAAATCCCACCAGCCCTGGGTGTGCAGGCACCCAGGGGTGCTGGGTGGGAGGTGCAGGTGGCCAGCTCCTCATGGTTCCCACAGCCCAGCAGCCGCGGTCCCCCCATGCCACCCTGGCATGCAGCTGTGCTGCTGGTGGGTGATCCCAGGTAGAAACAGGTCACCGCGCTGCAAGGCACAGACCAGCACCCATGCACGCACAACTCTCACCTTGGACCATCCCTGGCACTGCGGGTGCTGGACTGGGGTGCCAGGCGGTGCCAGGGTCCCAGTTACCCTGTCTGCTGCATCCCACGGCCCGGAGCCCACGTGCCAACAGTGGGGGCTACCTGGCAGGAAGCGCCTGAGTCAGCAGCTGGCACCGGGTGACTCAGCCAGCTCCTCTCCTCTCCTCCCGTGTGGCAAACCTCCCTCCCGGCCTCAAGATCACTCCAATATCATCCATCCATGGCAGCCCTGGCCCCAGCTCAGCCCCTCCTGCTCCGGCATGGCTGCAGCAAGGATGTGCCAGTGGGCACAAGGGCCGTGCTGGGAGGGAGCCGTCCGGTGTGGGCAGGGCGAGCGCAGCGGGGCTGGCACCTGGCCCCACTGCAGCGCGGCAGCCACAGCTCTCCGGGGAAGGGACAAGGACATGGAGCTGGGTCTGCAGCTGCCGGCCCCAGCGCTCGGCTCCCTGCTGGTCTCATCCCTGCCCATCCTGGATTCCAGCACTCTGCTCACGCCAGCTTGTGCCACCCTGGTGACCCCTGCACGGTGGCTGGGGGCTGGGGGGGCTGCAGCAGGCACCATCTGGGGTTGGGGCTACAGCCTGCTGCACCCCAGCACCTGTCAGACCTGGGCAAGCAGCAGCGGCAGTGGGCAGAGCAACGGAGAGCCAAACACGGGGCTGATGGTGCGTACAGCTGGGCCATGAGGAGCCATAAACACCCCACACTGAGCCCCGCTGCTTCCAGCAGCCACGGGAGCACCCGAGCACACAGCGGGCACAGGGCTACTGCACACCCCAACCACTCTGAGGGACCCTGCACCCCAGACTTGCCCTCACTGGAGCCCTGGTAGGGCCTCGCAGCATCCCTGGGGTTCAGCCCTGCTCAGTGGCAGCAGCATCTCACCATCCCTGAACACTGCCTGCACCTGGGTTGTGCAGCCCAAGGGCGAGCACACATGGGTGTACGCAGGAGCACGTGTGCCAGGGCTGCCAGTGCACGCGGGGGCTCCCCGGTGCGTCACTGCGCCAGTGGCTGTGCACACAGTGCTGTGGCCCCAGGGGGGTCTGAGCACAGGGCAGTTCCCCAGTGGTGCCAGGAGAGGCGTGAGGGGCAATGGAGCTGGCAGAGCATCTGTGGGACGGGGCAAGGACCTGACCCGTGGTGGCAGGTCAGACCCAGCACCTGTGCTGCTACAGAATGGTGGTGCCAGAGCCCCTGCCAGCCCCGCTCCAGGCCTGGTGGCAGATCTTGGAGCCACCCATTACCGGTGCCTAAGTGACGTTAATCCGATCGAGGGGTGACAGGCAGCATCAATATCCCGCTCCCGCTGTACATAGATCACGCCGCAATTAGCATCTGCAGCCGCCAGGACTAGGAGCACTGACAGAGGCGGAAAGGGTGACATGGCGGGGGGTGCCAGGCTGGGGGTGATGGGGACAGGTCCATGCTGTGACCTGCCCAGGGCTGTCCCCGTGCTCCTGCCCTGACCCCACAGGTGACAACGCCAGGGGAACTGCAGGCCCTCGGTGCCAAATGAGCGCTGGGGATGCATGCAGGTGTCCTGGGGAACATGGAGACATCCTGGGGATCCCCAGCTGGCAGCAAGCTTGGCAGTGTGGGGCTGCTCTGGCTCTGCCCTGGGGATGTGCAACCAGCTCCAGCACTGCCCACCCACCCCCCGGGGACAGCTTGTCCCTGTCCATCCTGGGCTGGAACCGCAGCAGTGGGTGACCCCCCCCAGCCTGGGGCTGGGGAGAGGGGCCAGGTACATGCGGTGATGCTACTCTGCCGTGCCCTTGGTGCTGGGCAGAACCACAGGAAGCACATGAGCTAATAAATTGGAGGGGCGGTGGGGATGCTTAGGATAAAGCATGCAGGAGCGGGAGATTTCAGGGCCTGAAATATTCATCAGGTTTGATGCGGCACCCGCCGTCACACCGGCCGTGAGCGATGGCGCGGGGTAGTTTTAATAATGCATGGCTTATAAAAGGCTTGCGAGAGGGGTGAGGGTGGCCATGGCTGAGCACTCGCCTGAGAGGCAGCAGCCTGGTGGGGGTCCTGGTGAAAATGGGTGGTCTCTCTGTCAGCTGCAGCCGCCAGGCTCCAGTGAGACCAGTGCCAACCCTATGATGCTGGCTGGGTGCTGCTGCAGTGGTGCGTGGCTGGGGACAGAGCAGGTGGTGCTGGTGGCACCACCCGGGGACAGCCTGGCACGGCCAGTGGGGCATGGAGAGGTGCTGGGGAGAGTGGGGTGCCCCATGCCACTGGCACTCACTGCCCAAGGGGTGGCAGAGGACCCCGGGTGGGTGCAGCCTGGCAGCGGGTGCCTGGCCACCCTGTCTGGGTGAGGGGGGGGGGGGAGGGGGGTGTCCCATGCCCCAGTGCGAGTGTGGCCCTGTGCCCCACGTGGGGTGTTGCTATCACAGCTGCTTCGCAGTCCCTCACTAAATAATCCAGGGCATCGATCCACCTCCTGCTGCTCCTGCTTCTGGCCACGGGCTGGCCGTGCTGCACTCCTGCCAGCTGCTGGCACGCGCCTGTCCCTGTCCCTGCCCCCTGGCTGGGATGGGCAGGGACCCAGGAGGTTGCCTGTGGTGGAGACGGGCACACCAGCCCCGTGCCCACCAAAGCCAGATGCTGGCCAGGCAGCGTGGGGCTCTTGCGTGGCTAACAAGGTCTTTGCCAGGGAAGCTCATCTGCAGCCAACGGTCAAAGGAGCACAGGGTGGATCAACGAACAAGGGAACAGGCACAGAGGCACCGCAGGGGTCCTGCACTGGGGCCCATGGCATGAGGAGGGACCCTGGTGCAGGAGCCCACCAGCTCCCCCCTGCCCTGCAGCTCACCTCCTCCCTGTGCCCAGGCATCACACCTGCAGCTCCAGCCCTCGGTGCTGGGGCCCCTCCATGCCCCTAGCACCCTCTCAGCCAGACGTGTGCCCAGAGGGGACAGATGGGCAGCGAGGGCTGTGCACCTGCGGCACCTTGTGCGCTACCGCTCGCCAGGGCTCCGGTGAAATCTGGCATCCAGCCCCGCTGCTGACCCTTGCAGCACCCGCTCTGAGCACTCTTGGAAGATGCTGCCCTGAGCAGGCACCCACCCCAGCCTCACCGTCTGGCTGCCCTGGGGTAATGCTGTGTCGTTTGCACCAACCCGTTCCTGTCCGAATCATCCTCCCAGCTGCTGCTGAGCTCTGGCTTCGCTCTCCTCCCGCCAGCTGGGCCGGTGCCAGCCTGAGACTCCCGGGATGGACCCGGCTCCATTTAAAACTAATGAGGAGCAAGAGGACAGGAGGTTTAAAACCCAGGTGGGAGTCCTGCCTGCATCCTGCCCGCATGCCCTGGGACAGATCCCATGCTGCAGGCTGGGCTCCCATGGGACCCCAGCCCCGTCCCCAGGAATCTGGAGAGGGTCCCAGCACAGGGACCCCGGGGTGTGGCAGAGCTGGCTCCAGCACCAAGGGCCCTTAGTATGCAGCAGGTGCAGGCAGCACCGACAGAGCTGGCAGCTGAATTACGCTGCCGCTGCAAGGGCAGCCCCTGCCCATCCCAGCTCCAGCACAGCAGGATCATTGTCCATCAGGATTACAGCAGGCTGGGGGGGGAGGGTGGAGGGCAGCAGTGGCAAGCCACTGTGGGCACCCCGGCATGCGCAGGGGCACAGGCAGACGGACACAGGCAGGGGTGGACAGACACCCTGGCACAGCAGGGATGCATGCATGCAGCATCTGCCTGTGCCCTTAGCCCCGGGTGCACAAGCCTGCCGGTTCCCCCGGGCTGGCGAGCGCGTGCCCTGTGCTCCCGCACGCTCTGCCCGCGGTGCCGGCTGCCGCCCTGGCCCCAGGCCAGCAGAGATAAGCAGCGGTGCCCTCTGCTCCAACCCTGGCAGTGGGAATTGGCCAGCGGAGATGCAGCTGCCTGCCCGGCACCCTGCCCTGGCCCCACGGGATGCGGGTGGGATGCGATGGCTCCTGCACGTGTGTGCTGCTCCGGTGCGAGCCAGCATGCCCGGTGGATGCGCCCTCATTGCTATGGCAGGCGCGGGCTCGGTGCGTGCGGCTCTGGCTAATTAGTCGGCGCGGGCCAGCTCCCTCCAAAGCCCCTGCTGAGTGTTTTGCTAAATTATAACCTTGACGATGCGCATCATCAGGCGGCTGCTTGGGGAACAGCTGGCTCCGGCCCCACACACCCAGCGCTGAGCACTTGTGCAGTGGTGCAGAGCTGCCCAGTTGGGGTGGCAACACACTGGGGTGGCATCCCCCATGCGCCCGCAACTGCTCGGTGATGCAAGAGGAGGACCAAGACGGGTGATGGGCTCTGTGGCGTGGCCGCAGGGTGGCTGGGAGCTTGCAGCTGGTGCCTGGCTCACCCGGTGCTGTGCTCCTTGGGGCTCGGCACGCACGTCCCCTCGGCTCCATGTGTCCCCTCAGCATGGCAAGCCGGTGGCCCTGTTTCCATGGTGACATGGAGCCATTTCCCATCTCCGGGATGCTCTCGGCAGGTCTTGGGCAGAGGCTGCAGCTGCAGCCCTGCGCCCATGGGAGACAGGCAGGAACGGGCCCCACTGCCCCCCGGGGGGCTGTGCTCCTCCTTTATAGCCCTCTGGGAGAGGCAGCTGGGCCCCGCGTCCTCCCCTGCGTGTCCTGGGGCTGCCCCCGGAACGGCCGCTGTGCCTGACCTCATCCTCAAGCCAGGGCAGTGAGGGGTGTCGGGGAGTGCTGGGTCCCGTCCTGGCACGACTGGGTGAGGGCACCCCAGCAGCTTGGCCAGCTGGTGGACCCGGTGCCAGGAGCTTCTTCGCACGCTGCTAGGAGCACCACAGGGCCAGAAGCCTGCGCCCAGGCTCATCCCAGCGCCGCTGTGCACCCACGGCGTCCTGTCCCAGCAGCAAGCTGGGGCACGGGGCTGGTCACAGCCACACCGTGCCTCCATCCCACCTCCTGCCGTGCCGCCGTGTCTCCTAGGCTGTTGGCACAACCCACCGCCTCTTTATCCCCCTCTTCATCTCAGGGCTGCCTATTACCGTTTCGCATCATTTTCTGTTCCCGACGATAAATTTTTTCTTCCCAATTTCCAAGGATTTAACTCCCACCTGCCCAGAGCACCCAGGGCTGCCCCGTGGGGCACAGACCTGCCGGCTGAGGGCACCTGGGCACCCTCACCTCACACCCTTCCCCAGTGGGACCTGGGTGTCCTGGCACCTGAGCATCCTGGCTGGCGTGGGTGGCAGTGGGGAGCTGGAGGGGGCTGGCATCGGGTGTGGGGGGAGCCCCGCGGCGGGGAGATTGCAAGACAGAAGGGACGGGCTAATGGAGCCTATTCCTTTAATAGATTCAATTTCTGCCGCGGCTGGCTGCGGGGTGCGGAGCCATCAATTCGATTCAGGGGACGGGGAATCTGATTTGGACCGGCCGTGCCATCAATTAGCTTTTATTGATGGCATTGCTCATTGGAAGTCGATGGGATTTGAAGCTGGCAGCGGCTCCTGCATACCAAGCAACCCCCACTCAAGGACAGGGCCCCACTGCTCTGGGACCCGGCACCCACCCTTGGGTCCCCACAGAGACCCCTTGGCCTTACCCCAGAAAGCCCGGGGGGGCTGGGGCAGCAAGATGGGCAGCCCCCCAGAATCCCTGCATGGGGGTCCCGCAGGGCACCATTATGCCTGACATCCCTGCGTGGGGGTTGCCCCCAGCCAGCATCCCCCCCATGGGGGTCCCTTGGGCACAGCCGCCCCCCAGCTGGCATCGCCCCCACAGGGGGGAAGTCCCACAAGGCACCGTCCCCCCCAGGATCCCCGCACGGGGGTCCCACAGGGCATGGACCCCTCTACACCAGGCAGCCTCCAGGCACCATCCGCGGTGGGGCCAGGCCCCACTGCCCCCCATGGGGACTGGGTGCCCCCACCCGTGCGAGGATGGGGTGTGGGGTGCGGCGGGGGAAGGGCAGGCAGCGGCGCAGGGGGGAGGGGCACGGCGCGGTCGATGCTTTTGCTCAGCCTCTTGCCAAGCAGTTTCTCCTGAGAAGCCATAAAACCTGTCTGACGTGCCCAGCACCACTGCGGCAGGCGGCCGGCAACGCCTGCGCGGGGAGGGGGCTGCGGGGGCCTGGCTGCCAGTGGCCCCATGGGGGGCTCGGCCCTGGCTGGGGCCCCCCGAGCAGGGCAGCGGGGGGCTGCACGCATGGGATGGGGGGACAGGAGCCGCCAGCCGCTCCAAGAGCCTCAAGCAACCCTCCCACCAGCAGGCAAGCTTGGGGCACGCCGCTGCCGGCTCCATCCCACGGCCACCGGCTGCACCAGAGCTGTGACCCCGGCGGCAGGGACCTGGCCACGCCGCGAGACTGGCTCCTGCAGCGACCTGGGTGCCCTGTAGGCAAAGGGTGACACCCCAACTGTGGTCGGCACAGCCCCCTGCTTTGCGGTGCCTTCCTAATGGGGTACGTAAGACGAGGACCACTGCCCCGCGGGCAGTCTGAGCCCAGCCAAGGACAGAGAGTGGGACCAGGGCACCCAGCCAGGGCCTCCGGGTGAACGACTTCCCCCCCAGCCCCGCCGCCCCTCATCCCTGTCCCTTACCAGGCGCCGGCGGCCGGCTCAGGGTCCCACTGCCAGGCACTAATTGCAGGCAGCTCGTCTGTAATTAAAGCTCTCCCTGTGACATGAGCTGATGTCTCAATATCAGATCACCGCAATTAAACCCCTGGCCTGAAAGGTCACAGCGAGAGGCGCAGGCACCCCCGGGGAGCAGCCCCCCGGCCCACGCCCCAGCATCCTTGTGGGGACAGGGACCGCGGGCAGGCGGGCACGGGCAGGACGGGACCATGGGCAGGTGGGCACGGGCAGGAGGGGAGGGTGGGCAGCACGAGGCCAGGGGTGGGGCTGCACAGCCCGAGGGCGCAGTGATCTTGCAAACACTGTATTGCTCGGCTCAGTCACTACCAGGGGTTAAAACCAAACCGTAGGGGCCGGTGACGGCATGGAGGAGGGCGTCTTCCCAGAAGACAGATCGGTGTGTCCTCGCCGGAGGACAAGGCAGTGGAGGGGCCGGGCGCCTGCCTCCATCCGGCGCCCGGAGGAGCTGCCGCCCCACTCCAGGGCCTAGGGGTCCCCGGTCCCCCACGGCAGAGGGTCCACGGGGGAAGGCACAAGATGAGGTGACGGCCCTGGGGCAGAGCAGGCATCCGCTGAGCTGCAGGGAGCCCAGCACCGGGGCAGGGTGGCCAGCGGGACCAGTGTGGTGAAGCGAGGTCCCTGGGAAGGGGAGAGCCCCATCAGGGGATGCTGCAGCACGGAAAGGGGGACCAGCCCCCAGGGGCACCCACTACCTGGGAGCCCCCTGTGCCATCCTCACCTTCCAGCCTGGAGCTCCTGGCCCCGGCTTGGCTCTGCGGGGGTCCGGCGGGTGAGTCGTGGCCCGGGGCTGCCCCATGGGCTCGGGGCAGGGGGGTGGGGTTGGTGGCGGAGGAAGAGTCTGGAAGCGGGCAGTAGGGCAGAGGAGCCCATCTCCCCGCCATGGGCAGCGCCGAGGGTCAGATCCAGAGCAGGGTGACGAGCACGAGCGCCAGGCATGGGGAGCGGGGCTGCAGCGGGGCTGCGATGCCCCGGGCAGGCACCGTGTCTGCCAGGACAGGAGCAGAGGTCAGGGCAAGCCGGCCCCTGTCCCCCTGCTCGTGCCTGGTGCCCCTGCTCGCCCTCTGCCCCCCTGCCCACCCCGTACTCACCCTCCGGCCCCCCGCGCCCGCGGGGCTGCGAATTCGGAACCTCGGTAACTGGCTCCGGCGCTGAAACAAACCCCGACGGTGTCAGTGACCGGCTCCCCTGGGGGACATGGCGTCCCCCCAAGGCCCCAGTGCAAACCAGTACCCCCAGCGGGGACCAGACTGCCCCAGGGGTGGGGGAGCCCCAGACTTTTGGGGTGCAGCCACCCCGGGCCGGACTCACTGGTGCTTCTGCAGCAGACGGAGACGCGCAGCTTCAGGCAGCGCCCGGCGCTCTCAGGGCTGGGGACAGCTGGGCAGAGGGGACACATCAGCGGGTCCCCCCCGCGCCGGGACGGGACGGGACGGGACACCC
>VZTV01049039.1:6420-20083 GCA_013400875.1 Anhinga rufa
CATACAGTGCTAAAACTGCTCTGTCAACATGTTTATGTGAACTTGATAAAAATAACAAAAAAAGTGACCCCTTCTAAATAAAATATTGACCATTTTCAATTCAAACCAGATTCATTTTAAGCCTGTACGAGCGACGTTGATGACGGATGACTGAGGCAGGCCATAAAGAAGCTCAGCAACAAATGGAAAATAAAGCAAGTGAAAACTTCACACCTCTGCAACAATTACTTCCTCAAGAGATTGACACGAATACAATAACATCTAGAAAAGGGCAACAAGGATCTAACCAACAAGGAATGCACACATAAGATGATGTGCTAGAAATCATTGCAAACACCAATAGCTTGGCAAATCCACCACATTCATCATCTTCCAACCAGAGCCAGCATCATACAGCCAATTTGAACAGGAGTCAATGGGTAAGCCGGTTTGCTTGGAGGACAGCTCATTGCTACCGACTCCCATCAGGAACAGAATTCCCTGTAGGGGATCATTACCATCCAAAGCAATCCCAGATATGCTGTATCCTGTGCATCATGCGCCTGCCAAAGCTGAGGATCACAAGGAGTTAAAACTAAGGGAGCAAGGACTCATGCCAAATATTTACTCTGTCGATCATTAAGGTTGGTAAAAACCACATTTTAAAAGTTTCTACAGTCTTCACCTACACCCAAAGTCACCACATTCTGCAGTGAGAAAAAGGGTAAGCTGGGTCACGGAGTATTTTCTTTCCCTTCATGCAGTTTTTGATGAACTACTCAATGCAAGGAAGTTAAGATGTTGCAGATGGTTGGCATGAAAAATATATTGTACGCAGATACCTTAATCTTGATGCAATTATTTTTTATGAAGCAAATTATTTCTACTGCCTATCTCGCAAGCTGGTAATGAAAGTGAAGTGTTTGTGAGAAGTGCTATTTAAAGCACAGCACTCATGTTTGACTCGGATGGCAAAAAAGGGGGAAAAATTAAGCAGGAAGGCAAATAGAAAGAAAGAAGTATTTTCACCAGTTTCCAAATCAATGTGAAGTACCTCATCAATAAAAATAAGAGCATCACCACCCCGCTCTGTGCTTCAAAGCAACCTGTAAATTCACTGAATATGAACAGACTGAAGTCCATGTCATAGTGGTCATATTTGGAAGAACATATTGCTTCTTAACCACTGTCCATCTTTTTTCATAACAAAATGGCTGAAAAGTAGAAATTACGCTGTAGCACATTTATTTTTAGCACGCTTCTTCCATTTTAATATATAGAGAGAGGTTGAAATAATAAGTGCTTATGAAATTATCCATTTCATTACAGGCATCTAGCAATAAATGAAGACAGTACAATGCATGCAACCCCCTTTTTTCAAGGAAAGTTCTGAAAAACCCTAACAAATACTAATATGTCCTCACAACAGGTGCTGTTCTCAAGATTACTCCGGTATCTAGTGTCACGACATCAGAAATTTAAATTTGGAAGAATTTATGCACTTTCCCTCTGCATTTTTAAGTCCTGAGAAGTCACAAATGACATTTCTCAGCTACCAAGACAGCAGTCAAAATATTCCTTTGTCTGGGGATCAGATTCCAATTACTTTTTATTACTACTTTATTATTGCTTGGTTTTAACGCTGGAGAAACATGCCCTGTCGCTTAAATGACTCATGATAGTGAGTAATACAAACAAAGTCAAGGGAAATGCTCTCTAAAGGTGCTAGCACTGACTAGGAAAGGACATGTCTGACGATAAAGGAAAACCCGGCAAGGAAAAAGCAGAGGTGGAAGATTGACATGAACCAAGAAAACCATCATATTATTTCATTCTGGCAAAACCAAGGAGATGAACTGTTAGATTACGAAGTAAAAAGAGAAAAATTAAAGTATCAGAGGTGCATGACTTTGCAAGAAGAGGCTTATTATAGACTTGCTCTGTTTTAAAGTTCCAGCAATCCTTGATGAACTGTGAATTTCTAAGATCTTAGTAATTGGCACGGCACTTTAGAGCAGGCATTTAATTTGCAGTCCATAAACCACACTTGTTTTATCAAAGAACGAACTTACCTTGCAGTTCATAAAGTATCCTTCTGACTTTTTAATAAGCATAATGGACAGTCAGCAATAAACAATTTGTGACAGGCTGCAACTAAACTTTTGCCGACTTGGGTCAATAATAAATCACACTGTTCAATGAAAAGGGGTCACCCAGGCAAGCAATCCCACTTGGTACGCTAGTTAATTTTGAAAAACATTAGAGAACATCGGCAACAAGCTCAAGTAGTGATTCCTTTTTATACGTGTGCACATCAACAACTTTACAGCAAGCCCATTGCCGTGGGATGCTCTCTCTGAAGCGGCAATGTGCCCATAAAGTAGGTATATTCTTCTACTTCTAATTATTTCCACCTGTAGAAATACACAGACATGCCTTACTTACCTGAGGAGGGGATGAAAGATGATAGTAATGTTTCTGGCTCCCGGTTTGCAGACAAACTTGGATCCGCCACCTTCAATTAAGTTATCATCTGGTCCTCCTGGAAAATAACATGAAACAAGTTGTCTAACAGATCTGAACATCCCTTGAATTTTAGATAGGAAGTGATAATTAAACATTTAGGTCTGTCTCTAAATGCTTCATTCCTGGTGTAAGATCAGTAATTAACGTGAAAATACGCTCTTTCTATCCTCTTTCTCCTCAGAGAAAGCGCTCCTCATGCAATAGGAACAATACAGATAGTATTTATAGATTACTTTAGGCTCCTCTTTCCATAGTTACTGACGGTACTGCAGAAAGACTGGTAAGTGCAGGTCTCCTACAGCACAGGACCAGTTTCAACTGCAGAAGAGTTTCCCAGCCACATGAGATGAATTTCACAGCGGGGCTGAAATCCAGCGTACTGCCCGAAGGGGCTAACACGGCACCCGTCACACAGATGCGAGATGCCCCTTAACAGACTTGAGCCTCGCGGTTCTCCAAAGCATTGCTGACAAAAGGGGACCTCCGGCCTCAAGTTTCAGTGACCTTAGCAGCTTTTGGAAGAGCCCCAAACCGAACAAGTAGCTCTTATTTTGCACACGAGCACACACTTAAACTATCCTTTCCCAAAAGCACAAGGGCCTTTACCTTGGGTAATAAACACCCAAGGTCTTGTCCATGTGGGTACGACGTATTTTGAAGCACATCGTGCTTGGGAAGGGTTTTAAGAGCAGCACTTTGCTGAATTTTGCTGCTTCCATATTGCTGTGTGGAAGGCTCCCGCACCTCCGACTGAGGATGCCACCATTCAATCCCTTGGAAGGCAGCTTGCGTTTGATTGCCAGTGACGTGACATTTTAACTCATTTATGACATTTAACACTACTGGGTCTGGCTCTCTCACGACTCCATGTCCCACACAGAGCCTTGTCATTTCCTAGCAGAAGCCTCTGCTGCTCAAGTTCCAGCTGAGTACAAACAGGCGCTCAGCTACGTGAAAAATAAACTTTGGCACACTCCTTGGTAGTAAAACGCAAGCTCAGAGAGCATTATTTATACACCTCAGGCCCCGCCTGAAGGACTTTAAGCGGCATGAAACACCCACCTGCACGTCATTACATCTGAACCACAGTTACTTCTATAGGCAGCTCCTGACGCCAAAATACTTTAAAACAGGATATTGAGAGAGAAAAACAAAGCGTGGGGGGGAGGCGAGGGCAAATCTCAGTCTCCTGAAACCCTTGCCATTTCCCAACAGCAACAAACTCCACGTTACCCTTCCAGAAGAAGTCATTTTTAGGAGAACAGGCTCCACACAGCAAATGACAGCATCAGGAAAAAAAATCTCATTCTGAAATCAGCCGCAATTCAGCACATAATCCCTCGTATTTTGGTCATGTTCCCTTCCCATGAAGCACAGACCATCATCTTGCTGGTATCATCTCACAGGTAACCCCATCAAGTAAGTTTTTTGGCTAAGAACCTTAAATAACCCAAACTATGAACTTAGGCGAAGTCTGTATAGCCCAAATATTATCAAGTCCTTTTCATTTTGCATGTGAACTCTCCTTAATGACTGAATAATAATAAATACAGAACCTAATCACATTATTATGATAGCTTTATAGGCAGGAAAACGACAAAGTACTTGAAATCAAAACACCACCAGCAGATTACTCGATTGTTTGACCCTGACATCTGTCTGCCTCGAAACGAGAAGAAGAATGACTCCAAATAGGAAAGTGTAAGAGGAAGAACACAACCGATGAGTTGGTGACTCCGATCTCCTTTTCAAAGCGAAGTTTATATGCTTGAGGCCATTACCTTGATCCAGTCTACAAAAACAGCTTTTCCATGACTTCATTGACCCTCCTGTTATTAACCTCACAGCAAGGTCCAAGGACCAAGTGGGTCACCAACACCAGTCCTTCCATGCCCTAAACAATCCCTCCAGGTCAGGAGCGTTGTGTACAAGAATTCACAGCACTGGTGTAGATTCAAAGATGCTGTTTTGGTGCCCCGGTAAAAGGGACAATATTAAATCCCCTGTGGAGTGGGAAATCCACCCATCCATCCTCTGGATATCTGCAGTCTCAGTGTTTCCAGCAACTACCTCAGTTCCCCAGATGCACTGTTAGGACATGAAGCTTCCTAAGAAATCTTACTCTAACAGAAGGGCTCAGGAAGCACAAAGAAGGAGCGAGAACAGAGTTTATAAATCTTTCCTGATTGTAATCACAGAGGTAGCTCTTAAAAAAAAAAAAGTTCAGGAGTTTCAGTTTGCGTTATAAAAAGTTAACTTGCACAATGTGACAGATTAATCGCGGAAAAAAGAGGTGCAACTTCTAGGAAAAGAAAATTATTAATTTCCCCCATTAATGTCAGACCCTGCAATTTCCAGTGGGGTCTGTGTCTTAACTGACTTATTGAAGAATTCATCCAAGCATGAACCACTGAGGCATGAACTAGGAAATACGGGCTCAAATTAAGAAAGGGGTGTTATTCTTGTTACATCAAGTCACCCTGAACTAATCAATATTATTGACTGGGACGAACTCCGTAGCAAGGAACAAAACAATCTGTCTTATGTGCTTGGCCATATTATGCGAGATTTGAGAAGCACAGAAAAACAGCACTGAGAGAAAACTATGCTCTTAGCTTTCAATTAATAATACTGAATGCTCGGCATTTGGGTGTAAGCTACGAGGAAAAGTAATTTTGTTCGTATTTAACTATTTTACCTTGAAAAATACACCGAGATGCAAATCTTAGTCCTGGTGATGGACACACCAACAACCCAGCATTGCAACAGTTCTTGCCGATGCCAGCAGCCTGCACTGCGCCTCTTGCCTCGGCCTGCCATCGTACCTCTACGGACCCTGAACTAAGCTGCCGTAGCCCGACATCGGCACAGCTCCGTTCGTGCATGGCCACAGTACAGAAAAGCAAACGCTGCCGTTTACCACAATTCGCTAACGCAGCAGTTTTGTTATGATAGCCACTGGAGAAAAGCCCAAGCTGGAGCAAGACAGGGCTTAACAATGCCTTTGCCTGGACATTCAAGTGGAAATTCGAGGTGGAATCTCCAGTGGGGACTCTCCCTGACTACATCAAGGTCTGAAGCGTGCCTTTACATTGACCAGCCAACACGATACCTCCACTCCAGACAATGCCCTGTGCTGGAGGGCCAACAAACAAGTCCATAAAAATACACCATGAATATTCCTCCATCCTTACTGATTTCTACCAAGAGCATCTCTTGCGGGGAGGTGAATGATCACACATCCAAAGAAACCAACACAAGGTAACTCCACGGAAAACAGGGAGCAGATGAAGGAAGAGTAGAAAAAAATGCCTGTTGTTTTGGGTTTTTTTTTCTCCTTATCAAGACGATTACCAGAGAGGCAGTTTGAATAGTCTCTCAAACAAGAGCTAAGCTTGCAAATACTGAACTGCCGGGCGTCCCAAGTGCATGCCGCGTACACACGAGCAGACTCCAAGAACCGAGAACTATCTGCCTCATTAGGGAAAAGGAGCTGTAAAGCCTCATTCCCAGCAAGCACTGAAGATTTTCAGCTGTATGTAAGTGCTCAACTTTATTGCCATGACAGCCCACTATAAGCACTGACTACGGGACTAACCATTCATGCTCGCTGATGTACAACATCACGATATACGCAGCACTCCAATAACCATCTGGGCCCAGTATACATCACTGCTTCAGAAATGCCACGCTACAGAAATCTTTCCTTTGGGTTGCACAGTTTGGTTTTTTTTTATCGGTGGGTTTTTTTTTTTTAGTGTAAGGCAAGAAACTATAATAGCCACATTTCATAGGCGCTAGAAAAACCCCCAAACTTTCCCAGCTGTTAGAAAGTACTCTTCTTGTAGCAGTTCCTTCTTAAGAGCACCAGCTTGCTTAATCTGCCTAGTAATAAATTACGAGACCAGGAAAAAAAAAAGGAAGAAAAAAAAGAAGAAAAACTTTTGAAGTGAAGTGAAATTTGTCATACAGTTAATGATACCCTCACGCTGCGCTGGCAATGAAGTGTGCCCACCTGAATACTGCTGCGAGTGGGAGTCGGAGACGGGTCCATTAGCAACACAGCTGAATGTTTCTGAAATGGAGCCTAAAATGTCATGCTTCGATATGAAAAAGCATTAGATTACCAAGAAAGCTACAATCTCTGCACACATTTAAAGTCTGAATGAACATTAAGAGTGCTTCAAGTTCTCCATTCTGTCCAGTATTTTTAAAATTTAAATATTCGTAATAGATATTCCCAGTTTAACTGCCAATGCCCTGTTATCTACATACAGGTCTCAGAAGGATGATGGGAGGATTTCTTGGCCCAGAAGGGATCTCCCCAGACAAGGGGAGTTTCTTCTGCCATAAAGTAACTCAAAGTCGAAGCTGCCCACCACAATTTGAGGTACACCTGGGCTGTGCTAATTTACTCTGTATGGAAAACATAGTGAAGCACATGACAGAAATGCTAAGGATTAGCATTCCTCAGAAAGCATCTCAGCGTGCTTTGCAAATGAATTAAACTTCGGGGTATTCCCATACCTGATTTGTGTACTGAGACAGTACCGAAGGCAAACCTTAAGTTAGATACACGCCATCAGACAAATCACGCTTCTCATTCAAAGACAAGACCCTGGAACCCACTGCAAGGAGACTCCTGATCCATAATTTTGCAATTAATGTAATGCTGGTTACTTTTGTAACCAAGAACTGCCATGTCTACAGAAAAAACTCAATCCTACTTTATTAAAAAGATCACACTGAGACACATCCTGTGATTTCCCCATTTGTCAAGATAACCTCGCTACTACTAAATTTAAAAAAAAAACCTCCACAAACCAACCCACACACAGACAGTCGAGAACAGTGTTTATATCGCCATTTCCTAGATCTTTTAGGGGGTTGTTTAGGTTTGGTTTTGTTTTATTTTTTAATTGAAACAATTTTCTCCATAAAGGTCCAAGTTTTCTATGGAAGTTATTACTCTTCAGCAAGATATCTGAAGAGGAATCACACGCTACTCACTCTCTTGATCTGCTCCTTGAAGGACATGAAGACTTCAAAGAGGAGGTAGCTCAGCATCTTCTAAGAGGCTCCTTGCACCTTTTAAAATCATAGTAAGTAATAAAGTAGGTTGTTTTTTTTTAACAACAAAGTAAGGAAAGCTCTCTCTGTCCTAATAAGAGTACTTTTAAAAGGTGAGATTTCTTACACTGTCACTTCAGAGCACTGTAACACGTTACCTAATTGCTTCCCAGCTGTATTTGTCTTAATGCGTTTCATCCTCAGCCCTGATACACTTTAAATCCTATCATTTTTCAGACACAAAGATATTTGGCTACTAAGTAAACCTCTTTCCAAAACATCCCAGAAATATTAATTTGGCCTCAAGAGAAACAGCAAGCGCCCGAAAAGCATTAGGACCGTAGGCAAACCTCCTTTTGCTCTCCTCCCCTCCTATCCCCTGCGTTAGCACAGGACTACTTCATTAATCTCTCCGCGACTGCAAACTTTTCAGCTAAACAGGTTCCAGGCACGTAGTGAACAATTCTTCGGCACCTCTCTGTGATCAAAGCACCTTTCCTAGTGAGCCACTTCACGTTAATCTATGCAACCGTAAAAAGAATAAAGAAACAGGCTTTGAAGCCACAACAATCAAGCAATCAACACAGCTTGCAAATCAATGCCACCTCCTCCACTCTGAGCATCAGAGCAAACTTAGAGGAGAAAAGGAGCCAGTTTAGATGTTATGGTCTGTCCAAAAAGTTCTTGATTATGTGAAGATCAACAACATAGTTATTACCTGTATACCATCAAGGTACGGAAATACAAATTTTCATTTAGAGGGAAGAAAGCAACAGCTGCCCAAAGACAGCAAAGCAGGTTATTATAAGACAGAGCTCAGAAGAAAAGAGCGATTGATCTTGGCTGTTACGGAACAATAACGATGGGGGTTTATAGTGGAATTCTCCTGCTTTTCCCTGTTTCTGTACACGAGGACTCTGTTGTCCTACAACTGCACCCGCTCAGACAAAGCCACACACAACACAAGCATCAAGTCCTGGTTTTACTACCCTGATTCACAGCAGTGATTCAACGTACCGGCACGCACATTCAAGTTCTCTTTATAGGAAACAGACATAATTGATCTTCTCTAAAATTCTTTTGCACGTCTTGAATCATCAAACTTAACTGCATTCAGGCCATTTTTCAAACTCCTCTAAGATACCTGCTTTAGTAGAGGCCACACGCTGCAGTGCCTGCTTGAATTAAGGGCTCAGCAACCAGCTGTCCTGGCACTTGCTTTCCTACACCATCAGACCTCAGCAGGGAAGAGGGAAGGGATGGGGAAGGATCTGGTCCACTCTCCAGACCGGTCTCCACCGGGAAACAAAGCACATAGGAATCCAGCATCCTCCACCTCAAATGAGCTTTTGTGAGTGCTTTCAGTAGCTTGACCCTAGACAGGCGGCCCTACAAGCAGGGTGACGGAATCTCAGTAGGTCTTCCCTGAAGATGAGTAGGTTTATCCAAGTGAACAAATACCACAGAAACCCCAGAAGCATCCAGCTCCATGTTTCAACCAGCCTGTGTTTCCAGGCCAGCTCCACAGCAAATAATCATTACACTTCCAAATCCATAGACCCTTCCTTTTGAAAAAAACACCTTTTGAAGACTTATACTTTTATTAAGAATACTGTTTGGCAGACAGCCTCGAAACACTGCACTTTCCTGCTGGTGTAGGTCAACTCTGGGTTAATGCTTTTCTGTTTCCGAGTCATGTTCTCTTCCCTTCTTGCTGGACTCCTACAAACTGTGCGAGGGAGCTGTTATGGGTCTGCCAATGCAATGAGAACTGAAACTCAGCACTCCCAAGTAAAGCACAGGTTATTTATAAGAGAATGATACAAAATTCTTCTGGAAAGCCCTTCAAACACTAACCACTTTAGGATTCCATGGACTAGACAAGAGAGATCTCATCTTCTAGTGGCATCTAGTGGATTATTTTAGGCAGACTATTCTGTCTACTCCTACGCAGCAAGGACGTTCCCTCTTCCTCTTCACCCACAAACTGAAGGAGAGAGAGAGCACCACATGGCTGCTGTTTGTGGCAGTGACCTACCTGCCCGCTGACAAGGCACGTGGGGCTCCTATTCCCTCTCTCTCGACAGGAGGGAGAGAGATGAGATGTACCAGACAAAAAAAATATCCACGCGTTATCAAGATAGACAAGAATAAGCTCCAGCCAATACTTGATTACTTCCTTGCTTGAGGGGAGAAGCAATTCAGCAAAGGTTTCTGACATAGGAAAGATTGCATTTCTTGTTTGCTTCTCAATCACACGCTTTGTTTTTTTAATCATGGCAGCTGTGAATTTATAGACCAGACCATCAGGAGTAAGGGACTGATGTTTAAAAACACATAGGCACCCTACCCTCTACCAAAATCAAAAGAGATCAGAGAGATGATGACATCTGCGCTATAAGACACCCAAAATCAATGGGAATTAGGTGGCTAACTACTTGTAAAATACTGGCTGTCACTCCTTGGGGCGAGGGCTCTGCAGTGGTAGGAAGGGAGCTCTGAGATGATTAACTGTCTCAAAGCACAATAGACTGTTCCCAGCTTCCAGTCTGTCCATCACTTGTCACTGGCACTAAACTCTACGCAGGACATACCCACACCGCCATAGCCAAGTAGCCAAGTACAGCTACACCTTAAATCCCCACGGACGATACACTTGGATCTGTTCAGTTAGGTTGTAAATATTTTTCTTCTTTGACAGAGAGAGAGGGTGGGAATTAAGATGAAAAAGATGTGAAGTGAGGGAAGAGAGACAAGGAGGCTGACCTTTAAGGTTATAAAGTACATCACATTTCATTTCTGTAATGCTTCCTTAAGTGCAAAAACCTCAGCAATTCTCCCCGAAGCAGCGTTTGGGGTGATGCTCCCTAACACGGGCTGCAGAGCAGCTTTCCAGCCTAACAAGCTTCCACTGGAAAAAACCACAATGGGCAGACATTCAGGCAGGGCTCCTCGCCGGTTCTCAGTTTGCCTCAACGGGGCCGTTGTGCCAGGGGACTAGTACAGGCACAGGAGTCCAGAGCTTCCAAAATACGCACCAACCCTGTTTGATGTGGGGTTGGGACCATGTCGGTCACCACAATGACCTAAAAATCCCAGCTGAAGTCAAGTCAGGTCTGGTGGCTGGACCATCACAAATCCCTTCCAGGTACAGAGCTGGGAAAGAAAGGAAGCCAGCTGTAGCTCGGCTTCAAACTGTGCTGAAGGAAAAATAATTTCCAAAAGCAGGACAAGCAATACTTCCACAAATTGCCTCTCTGCTCAAAGGGAGCACAAGCACAAGTCCTGCTCACCATGATGGCAGCAGCAAGGCATTTTTTTCGGTACAGGTACAGAGTTCCCAGCCGTAAGAATACACATTGCTGTCAAAATCTTACAGCATCACTCCAGAAACCAACAGGCAGCTGATGCAGATCATGCAACCCAGACATCACATAAAAGTTTTTACTAGCGCTCAACTGCAGATCCGGATTCAAGTCATGGGTCTAATACGGCCTCTACGCCCCTGATCATGTTTCTGTGTTTCAGTTTCCCAAAGGGGAACTGAAATAGTGACTCCAACCTTCCCCTGGTAAAGCTATTTTGAGAAACGCTGTAGACAAAAAGGAGCAAAGGTTTTATTCACTGTTCTTAAATTCATGCTTAGACTTCAGCTTTCCGTTTAACACAGAACATGGCTCCAACTTACCAAACTGACTGTGTCACCTGTTCCAATCACTGCCTTGAGCAGCTTCTCCTGCTTGCTTTTGACCAACCGTCGCTACCCTTCATTTACTACGTAGCAGGACTTCGGTACAAGAGGCTGATTTGGATGCAGTCACATAGCTGGAGCACAGACATATTGTTCTGCTGATGTCCCCATGCCCAATCCTTTTACACTCTCCTATACTGTCTTGTCTGAGATCCAACACCATATGCATTTAAATAAGTTGCTCTTTAATGTTTCAAAACCTGATTTATTAGTTACTCACACTCCATCTGCCTTGAAAAACGGCGGCATGCCTTCACTTCCACAGGCTGTACAAAAGGTTGAGGTTCAATTTGACTCTACTTTATCATTTGATCAGTGTGTCAGCCACATACGTAAAGTCTCCTTTCAGCTACAGGAATTGTTTAAAATGCGTACTTTTCTTTCTCTTTTTTTCTTTTTTCCCAGGCCACGCGACTCAGCAGCAGGCACTTTGATTAATGTATTTGTCAGCTTGCATATTTACTATTTTGTTGGTTTCCCTAAAAAGACTGTGTACAGATGTAAGCTCTTCCAGAGCATGGCTGCAGCATAAATCCTTATCCGAAGCCAGAAAACACGCTAGAGCTAATGAACTGTGTTTACTTACACACTGCATTCACTTTTCAACTATTTTCTTCTTGAAGCTTGCTTTCTTTATCTTATCTCCTCTATCTCCAGGAGCAAATGGCTCAATTTTTCATATTCCTGATAGGTTTTCTATTCCGTTTTAATGTCAGAAGAAAAAAAAAAGACAGTGAGCAAACAGAGAAAGCAAATGAAATAAAACAAAGCTATTTCTTGACATATAGTCATTTATGGTTTTATATTCTTATAAACTGTTTAAAGCTTCCCACATTTCATCTTCCTTTTTAATACTTAAAAGTTCACGGCCATCTTCGGCAAAGGAATCGGTAGTTACAACGAGAGACGTCTGGCGAGGCCGTACGCTTGTGGCGTGACATCGGACAAGGCTGCATCTCCACTCGCCCCCTTCTCAGATGGGGCGGATTTGCTGTAGCCCCTCTTGTGGGCCTGGTATGAGAAATAATGAAATGAACTGTATAAAACATTGTACGGTCTTCTAGAAGAAGCAACCATCTACAGAAATAATTTTTTAACATGAGCGCACAGGAAGGAAACTGAGAATTTAGAAACTGCACATAGCTGGGACTACAGTAACCATCGCGCTGTCCAAGAAAGCTGTCACAGACTTGTTTTCCATGTATTAATGAACGCATCAGTTCTAATGAAGATAAACTTACCAATCTTTTGACAAGCCTTGAAAATGTTACAAGCCTGGCATGTAAAACAAGGCAAAATAAATCCTACTTGGTTATTGAACACTGCGATGACTCTATAAATTTATAGCGACAAAAGAATGCCCTTACTCCTCATCTGTGCGTATACCACTGTGAATTAATTCATCTTCCAGCAATACGCAGAATGATCCCTACTAATAACATGGGTTTTCCCCACGGGAACTGAAATGAATTGTCCATGCCAGTGCACAAAATGCACAAAACAACTCCCTGCACCAGCAGAAATTATCAGATTGCTCAGAGTACGACCTGTCAGGCAGAATTTTTCAACCTGTTCATCCATAATCTCTTTTAGATGGGTTTCCCCACCTCCTTATCCTCCTTGCTTTGTTTTGCCTGAAATTCAATCAAAGATGAATTAGACTTTAGAAAACAACCAACAGCGCGGCTATTAGGTCACACTGGCAATTCTAGACCCCGTGTTAATTTTGCTACAGCTTTTACTTCTTGCATTTTAATGCAAAACTGCTTCCCCCCGGAGACTGTCGCTGATATTGGCACAAAGTCGCGTGGGGCTGTAACAGAACTCCAGCGCCAGTAAAAAGGAGGGTAACTCAACCCTCAGCAGACATTAGCAATTGCAGGAAAACAGCCAGAACTTTAATCACAATTCTTTCAAATGCAGCCAGGGATTTAGAAATGCTGTTATTCTAGGATATGACCCTAATACAGTGCTTAATCAAAGCCACTGCTAGTGCAAGAATAACCTGGCGACTTTAATAAAACACAATTTCATAGGAGCCAATGTGTCAGAATCACGCTGTATCCAATATAACAAACCCTGGAAAGAAGAATGACCAGTCCTTTCCGTCCATGTTTCTGTACGTTTCTATAGACAGGAAACTCAAGATTTCTCCTAAGCAATGACCAAGAACACCCGTGAGCTCTGTTTTACAGAAATTTCTTGAGAACGCTCTTTAAATAATGTTTTCTTTCTACTTGTTGCTACTGCTGTGCAGGTATCAAGGATAAGGAAAGCTCAAAAGGTACATGTTGAAAAAACTAACCAAGTACTAACAATCACAGAATCACAGGTTGG
>VZTV01049043.1:17171-40224 GCA_013400875.1 Anhinga rufa
TTTTTTTCTTTTTCCTTTTTTCATAACCTGGATGTATTCCCTAAAACTTGAGCAACGGTGTGTTTGATAAAAGGTCTGTGTAAATCCCTAGTCGATCAAGTGGGTATGCTCAAAGCGAGATATATTAGGATGTGGTAGTGGCTTCATTGCTAATGACATCTAGATGTTAAGTCCAGTACATAGCAGTGTACCTCTCTTTCATTTAACCAAAAACCTGGCCAGCACGGCTTGCCTTGTTGTGGAATAAACTAGTGGCCAGAGCGCTTCTCCCTAAAGCAAGGTATGGGATCCAGGCCCTCCTCAAGTATGGAGCTGTCTTCCAAGAACCTCCTGACTACTGAACTCTCCTAGCAGTGCTGGTTGTCTGTCCCTGTAGCTGAAATTGGGTCATTGGTTCTTGTGCTGTTTTTTTTTTAACAGCATTAAAAAAAACCAGAGTTAAAAAGGAAGCAAGCAAAGGAGTGAGGCCCCCTGGTCTTGCACCTGAGAAGTCAGGTTTAGACCCCTCTTGCTCCAAGCAGTTCCCATCTTAGCATGAAGGCTTTGCGGACTGCTCTCCTAAGAACAATTACTTTCCATTCAAGTTGTAACTTAAAACTGACCCACATCTTTCCTTTCACATACATCTGGAGCAGTAGCGTTAAAATTATGTCACCTTGAATTCCCAGTGATAAACATTATTAGAAAGCTTCTGCTTTCAAGCTGCATCTCAAAATGGCTTTGTCTAATTTGCAGCTTTTTCATTCCCTCATAAAAGATGCAACACTAAACAAACACGTGTCAGCATTCAGATGGAAAATTTTAAACAGGCAGTGGAGATTTCGCTTTGATTTGGAGTGAAAAAGGTAGCCAAAGTGGTAGGACAGTGCAGCTGTCAATAATATCGTGGTCTGTCTCCCTTTGTTCCTTTCACTTACATTAAAGGAGGGGCTAGTCTTTATTCTTGTCTGCAGTTTAAGAAATGTTGCCCATGAATTTCTAACCTTCAGACAAAGCTGGGTTTTATCTCCAGCGGCCTCACGGAGCCCACAGATGCAAAGAACATCTGGTACGCTTTGCATATTTGGTGATTGCTCGGAAGTGCTTTTTGACCGCTTCAAGAAACCAAAGCTAGTCTAAAACTGAACCTTGTTAACCTGCGTGGCTTCTTCAGAGAACTTGCATGGGTTTTGTGAGAATGAATACAATTCTTAGATTACAAATCGACTCATGAGCTGTAAAGTCCACCTGCGGCTATCTGTGGTGCGGTCCCTGTGCTGACAGCTGGAGCAATCCAAAGTTCAGCAGACAGTGCTCACCTTTGTTGCTAATCTTGGAGCAATAGTCGGGGACGTTCTGCAGAGCTAGTGTAGAACTGAAGTGGTCAGAGAGCCTCTGTGGTAAACCAAGAACACCTACTCAAAAGTTGAACACCAGCATAGGTTTTGCTGGGGGAACTGTGCCTGAACCAGTTGAAAATTGAAACACGTGCTGTTCCAAGATCCAGTTTAGCCTGTTTTGGAGCAAGTGACTAGAAGCAGTGCTTCCAGATAAAAACTTCAGCTTGGACAGCTTCATATCTCAAATTTTCAATACAGTGCTTTAACATTAAATTTATTTTTCCTCGCCTGCTGTTGTTTTAGGGTGTCTGCAGAGAAACTAAATCTTCACTTGAGAACCAAAACAGGGCTAGGAGATGCAGAAATCCTGAGTGTGGGAATTGGAAAGGTATTTTTACTGGCTGAAGAGACTTTTTGATTTTTGCTCGTTCTCAAGTTACCCAGTTCATTTGTGAATACAGATGGATGTCAGGCTGGAACACGATGTCAGAATAATCAAGGTGGCCAGATTTTTAACTAGATGCTGAAAGAAAATGAGGATCTGCAGGTGGTGGGTAGCAACATTTTGCATGCGTTGTAGCTTAGAGAAGGGCATATGTTATACGAGGTAGTTGTAAGGCAAATGAGGACTTTATCCAGGGGAAAAAGGCAGTATATAAACATGGTGGTATAGATGGGGAGATATGTAGGCAAATACATAGTCTTGATAACTGTTTGGTCTCAGCGCTAAAATAAACACAGGCTCTGAAACAAAGTGTTTTAATTTGTGAAAGCAATGATGGAAGAACAGCCTTCTTCAAGGAACGAAGTTTTCCTTCGTGTAAGGCTATGTGTAGCCAAGTAACATGGAGCAGACGTGTTGTAATTGGTTTTGACACTTCCCTGACTTTCCTTTTGCTGTTGCGAGATGCCAAATAGAAATGGAAGGAGAATTTTTTAAAGAAATATTTGACTATGAAATAGCTAATTTGAGGGTACAGCAAAAGAAGACCGCTGAAATTTTGTGGTAGGGTCTCGAAAATCAGTTTGGTGCACATACCTATGCTAATGGCATCTCTTTTTGCAATCTCTTTGGTATGTAATATCCTGTCATGGTGCAATCAATTATTTAGAACAGGAGCCAGCCTGAATAGGTAGGCAGACAAAAGGAAAGAAGAAAAGAAGGCCTGTGGGTAGGGCTTGCAGAGTAAACTCCACCTGGTCATGAAAGAACTCTGTGGGAGTATGTCTAGGATTGCACTGATAGCTCTATCTCAGAATCATGTTCGTGAAGCATATTTTCTCCCCAGGGTTCTCTATGCTGGCACCTTCCCTGTTGCGCTTGGAGAAGCATCCAAATCCAATACCTTTTTAAGACTGTCGCACCAGTATTTATATAAAAGTGAATGGACTAGGGCTTATAGCAAAACCCCAGACCTGTATATTCTGTATTAATATAAAATACTGTACTTAATCTCTGTGTAAAATGAATGGAAGCTTTAAATCTTGAAGTAGATTGCTCATACTGAGATCTCTGAACTTCTGCTTTAGCAGCCCTGCAACTAAGGAGAAGCCAGGCTTGCACTTTTTTTTTTAAATAACCATAATTCAATATTTGCCTTCTAGTAAAGGATTAAAGAATGGGACACATTTCGAAGTTACATTTGCTGAGCTGGAATTTGAGATGTAGTCTACCAAGTCCAAAGACTGGTTTTTACTAGTTAGCATTCTATTGAGTGCTTGGACCTGGCTTGATGGTTTCTCTGTGACTCCTGAATACTTCTGTAGTAAACATGCTTGAATGTTATCATTTAAATTGAATTTTTAAAAAGAAAAAAATATTGGTATAGTAGCATCTGACATGACTAGATATTTGCAGAAATTTTGCATTCATTAATCTTAATGCAAACCGATACATTCTAAAAGCATTCATGCTCTCAATTAAGTATATTATTGAGATGTAAGGCTTTTCAGGGTTTGATACTGATAAATATAACGTAATTCTCTTTTTAATAGAAATAATTGGAACCAAGCTGGTGGACCAAGAGGTGGCGTCTCTGCAGGCGCTGTAAAACTCCATAAACCACTAAACGCAGGGTAGAAGGGCAAGGGAACAGTGTGCTTCTCTGACTCTGGTTAGCCAGAATTTTGAACATGCGTTACGCAAATAGCTAGTAGTGTTTATGGAAATATTTCTTTTAAGTGCTTCAGAGAAAGGAAAAACTGGGGACAAAATACTGTTGGTCGGGAGGTTAAGTAGCAATTTATAATTGCTCTTAAGGATTTACTGATTGTGTGTGGTCTTTGTAAGAGCTGTTTATAGCTCCTGTGTTCTTCATTCAGAACATCAAAAACTAGATCACTCGAATGATAGCTGTTCTGGAGTGAAGCAAGACTTCTTGTTTGAAGAAGCTCTCTGTTATGTTGCAAATGATGGCCACAGCTACCTCTTACACTGTTTCACAGGAGGTGACTGAGCGTGCAAACGCGTAGATTAAATATCTCGGTATAGGATTGATTTCAGTCTCTGAATCCTGTTTTTCAACTAAACGTCTAACTCAGGATACAGATAGGAATAATAGAGTTCACAAGTCCTCTTGACTTTGTTTCTCTTAAGTAGCATAAACGTAGTCCCTGGTCCCAGAGGTAGTTACTGTGAATGCCGTTCCTGGAGCTAAATATCTGAAAGGATGAGCGTAGAGATGCTGTTAATCATAATGGTTGTCTCTTACGGTCAGATTTATACAGTGGAAGCTTCTAGTTGATAGTTCTTTCTCTGATGTGTACTTCTTGTGAAATTTTGTTTTTAAATCAGTTGGTTTATTTCCAGAGAGACAGGGGAATTGTCTTTGGCATACAAGACACCCTTCTGTTCTCAGGTTTGACTGTAAGCAACTTACAGTGCCAAGCACTCTGGGGTGGAGAGACGACACCAGTTCTGGTGGGGATGTAGTTTCTTCTAATCCATATGGTACTCGGGTTCCCTGCCTCAGGAGTTCTTCCTGCTGCATTCAGCCTCTGTCTCAACCCTGAAGTCAATGCCCGGCAAGAGCAGATAGGTGTGGTGGCTGGAGCAAGCAGCCTGGGAGGAAACCAGCCTCTCTGAATGATTTCCTGTGGCTCGTCCTGGTGCAGAAGAGGTCTGAGGTGCGACAGCAGGCAATAGAGGGGGTGAAGGACAGTGTGTTGCCACTTGCTTGTGTTCATTCTTGCCCATGGGTGCTGCCTTTTCTTCAGGCTGACAGCCACTGTCGTCTTCCGAGAGGTAAGCCAGAGAAGGGTTCTGGCCTATTTATCTTCAAGTAGTGACTGCTCTTTATAATGCCGTGGGCATCTCCCTGGTGCTTAGCTGCTGCAGTTCGTGCAGAAAACTTGAAAGTGTTTTTTGTTTTGTTTGTGTTTGCTTTTTTTTGTTTTGTTTTGTTTTTAAATTGATCTCAATTAAGGTATTTGGTTTTAGGTCAAGAAAATCCAAGGCAACTATATGCTTGAAGTTCTTTAGTTTAATTAAAATTTGGGAAAGCCAGTTACCAACCTCATCCTGAAAGTTGTTGGTTTGCAAATCATCCGGTTCTCCTTGTAATAATATTTATTTGACAGTCATTGCTCAAAATGTTACTAGCCTGTTTGTGCTGCTTTGCATCAGTCAAAAAGCACAAAGGAAGTAGTTGCTTAACATTCTCAACGTGAAGCTTTGTGCCGTTTTCAAGAACAATACAGGATAGGTGTATGGGTGATCTGCTGCCCAAAAGGAAGGAGTTATTTCCACAGAAGTAAGAAACATGTCAAAAGACGCATTGGCTGTCAAGTATGTAGAAAGTTGCAGTGGTTCTATAAGGGAAGTGAAATTATTAATTAGCACTCAAGTTCTATTTATTGATAAAATTAAATGGATTTCTCATAAGATGTCTATACAATTTGCTTCTGTTCATGCCTGACTTGTAAATATTCTATGTTTTGCTTAATAGAAGTGCGTTTCTTTTGAACTCCAGCGTCCAGTCCCTTTGGAATTTACATCAACTGACTTGCATCAGATGACAGGGGTTTTTCCAGATATCCCTTCAAAGCCATATTCCTGGTTCTGCTTCTCTCAGCAGACTTTACCTCCTAGTGACACTTAAGATTGAATCGCAGCGCTGTTGAATGTCGCAGCCATGGCGCTGAAACTGCTGCTGTTGCCATCACTGCAGAAGTTTAATGTATGGCTTCGGCAGACTATATAAAGAACTGAGATTGGTCGCCATAAACAAAGACTTGAAGGTATCGATTTTGTCTTTTTGTTTTCAGAGGGCCCATATGGAATATTTGCTGGCAGAGATGCCTCCAGGGGACTAGCAACTTTCTGTCTAGATAAAGATGCACTCAGAGATGAATATGATGACCTATCGGACTTAAATGCTGTACAGATGGAAAGTGTAAGAGAGTGGGAAATGCAATTTAAAGGTAAAGTCTCAAATTAGCAGCACACCTCTAGCTTAAGGAAATGCTTTTAATAAAAGTGACTGATTTGGGCTTGAGGCAGCTTTTAAAGAGATGTTGACAGTAACATTAATGCTGCAATGTAACTTTCCTAGGAAAAGACCAGGGGGTTCAGGCCTTTCTTCGGTAGAGAGGATCCCCCGATAGCCCACTGTAGCTTTTTCAACCTTGTCGTTTTATACAAGAAAGCTGTTCTCTTCTCAGCTCTTCAGCGCAGAATTTCAGTCTTGAATCTCAGTGTAGCTCAGCTGACGGAATTCCTGCTCGCAGGTTGTTGGCTTTGGATGCCATGGAATTACGAGTAGGACTAAGAGTTGTTTTGGCATGAAGGGTATTGAACAAGTTTGCCTTGAAATAATTTCTCAAAGGTATGGAAATATGCCTGTGGAGGGAGGGTGAGTCATTTTTCACATTAACTGAAATCAAAACAGGTGGATGGAATTTGTGCCGGTTTTAATAGCAGCGGTTCCAGCCGTTGTGCGATAAAGCTCGCCTGATGAGGTACGGGAGAACCGAAACAAAGTACTCGGAGTGGAGAAAGTAGCGAGCAGCAATGGTAGCGAGATTGTTTTAGGAGGCCGAGCTTGCTGATAAATTGCCATCAATTTCCGTGATTCAGGTTCAGAACCTTAGCGCGTAGGAGGAGTGGTGAATTTGCAGCAGTGCAGGCTAACTAGCAAATGCAGCTGTATTTGATTGTAATGGAATCATAAATCTTTTTCAGAAAAATACGACTACGTAGGTAGACTCCTAAAACCAGGGGAAGAACCATCAGAATACACAGATGAGGAAGATACCAAGGATCACACTAAACAGGAATGAACTTTGTAAACAACCAAAGTCAGGGGCCTTCGGAACTGCAACCTCTTATTCCCCATCACAGAATGTCCTGCATCTTTGGGTACAGTTCATCTGCTGCGAAAAACATTCAACAGGTTTTGTACAAGGAAAATAATATACTCACAAATGAAGATTTGAATACTAGACATTATTTGTGCTGCCACACTTTTCGTTGCAGTTTATTTGTAATGTCTGGTTAGGCTTCGTTAGTGAAGAGGGGCCAGGGATCTAAAGGCAAGAACGCTATTCCTTTTTATCAGTAAGCTGAAGCCTTCAAATAGTGTATGTTACAAGCTCTCTAAAAGACGTGAGTCTTCAAGCTCAGTGGAAGGTTTGAATCTTGTTTCATGCGTGTCTTCTCCTTCAGCATTAAAGAAAGCCGTACTCATGTACATCAGTATCAGTAGGTTAGACTACTGAAACCGGTGTTAAAATGTGAATTTTCAATTTTGTTTTGTTGGTGGGCGTTAGCAGCCCTGGCAGAATACTTCAGTTCTCTAAGAGAAGTCCATGTAGATTAGAACGGGGGTAGAATTCATCCTTTTCTGAAAAGGATCGGGTAAAACTGTTTCCTCTGCAACAACGATTATCTGAAGCCTGCCTCTCCCCCCTTTTCCCATCCTCGGAATCGAAACAAATCAAATCTTAATTGTGCCTTATTTCGCTTACGTAGACTTGAATTGTTTTAAGGGACAGCCCCCAAATTGTGGTTTCATAGTCACTACAAGCAGCATTGAGACTGGAGTTGGAATGTTCTGTTGACTGGAAAACCTTGATGTCATTCTGTGTATAGAATGTAAAAGAGGAATACTCAGTGTTACTGCCATATGTTAATACTACATATACTTAAATTAGCATTGTGATGGCCAAATGCATACTCCCATGCTTCTTTTTAAGTAATTACAAACACACACAAAAAATCACCCTTCCTCCTCTTCCAGAAGCTGCCTAACTTTTGGGAGCGTAGCCTTCACACCCCTGGAGAGTGAAGGGGCGTGCGCGCGTGTGTATGTGTGCGTGTCTGTCTGAATGCAAGACTTGGGAGGGATTGTTTCTGCAGATATTGTAAATACGAGTACCATTTTAATAAAGCATGTACAATACCAAATGTGCTGTCAGACTTTGTGTAGAAGCTGTTAAGCAGAGCTGGAGTATGATGGAATACAAAGTAAGGGGAAGAAGTCTTGGATATGAAACATCCGCCGCTATTAGCACTGTTCCTTGTCCTCGTGGCGTTAGTTTTCAAGTCCCAGCTTTTGAAGAATCTTGAAGACTTCCTCAGGTAAGCTGTATTTGAGAGAATAACCCTATGCCAACGCGTTTATGGTGGGGAGAAAAAAAATCAGTGATGTAAATTAAGGGGAAGCGTTTTAGGAACGCGCGTAACGTACAGTAAAAGGAGTATGTCGTGTGGCACTAGCAGGACAAGAACGCTGGCGATCCATACGTGGGTATCACTCAACATACGGGAGAAGTTTCACCATCTGTTCTGCTAAATTCGTAACGGTGACGCTGTGAAGTTCATGACTTGCAGCTTTATGGCTTACATCTGTACCTGTTTGCGGGTATCACCTGCGATAAGGCTACAGTAACAGGTTTCTATATATACATTCTGATGAACTGTAAACTGAAATCCCAGGGACTGCTTCCTTTTTATTACTCTTTGAAAGAGATTTATAGTGATGTAAACAAAACAAATAAACAAAAATCCTCCGCTGAATCACGTGTAACTCACGTGTCCCAGAAGGCAGGCTGAATTGTCTTCCTTGCGTACCCAGGCGTGGAACAGAATAGCTTTAGCTCAGAAGAAGCAGCAGAACTGGAGCCGTTTCTCCACAGAAGTCGGGTTACACTTGCAGGTTCTTGTACAGGCGGAACAATCCAGTCGGGTGTGTGCCTGCCCAGTAAAGCACTGGTTTCCGCTCGGGGCCCGTCCTTAAGCTGAGCATTGGTGCAGCGTCCAGGCTTTGCGCGTTAGTACTGCCTGCTAGTCGCCTGCCGCTGCTGAAATGCTGGCGTGCCAGTGTCGCCAACCACAAAACCACGTGTTTTAGGTGGAACGACGGAAGCTGCCAAGGGATAAAGAAAAGCTGCCATGCATAGGGCAGGAGCTCGGAGTGCTCAAGCACCAGTTCTTTATCTGGATGTTTCACTGAGGGATTTTTTTTTTTTCCCTTTAACTGAATCTCTCCATGAAAGGTTTTACAGTGCCCTTCATTTACAGTATGCCTTTCACTTTTAGCTTTTGCGCCGGCTGTTGCACCTCACCGCGGCACCAAGATGCATCTAGCTGCGGAGCACGAGAAGGCAGCCCACCCAACCCTCAGTTAGGACAACCACATCCATGCTTTTTTCCTAGGCTTCCACATAAAAACACACCTACTATGTCTTACAGCTTCTACTGTACCAAGTCGTGGCTGGAGGTTCTTAACGCTTGCCGTGAGTTATTCTCTTCGCTCGTTACAGCTATCGGTGGTGCTACGCCTGGCGTAGCTGTAGCACTAGTGGCTTACCACGCTTGGATCTGGTTTGTGTGGCCGCTTCCTACTGGAGAAAGAAGGGTAGTTACGTACGTGCCGGGACTGCCTAACCCGAGGGCTGCCTTGCCTTTCCCTTGCCGTAAGAAACGCAGTGAAGCTGAATCGCAGTCAAAGTTACAGGAAGTTTTGGTGTGTCGGGTTTTGTTTTTTTAAGTTCTTTTAAAAGAACAATGCTCAAATCTTTACTTCTGTGATTTAGGATTGGTTGAACAGCAAGAGGGGGTAAAGGATGAGCTTGGCTTTGAAGCAACTTAATGGTACCCGTGAGGAAGACAAACCTGCCATCCCGTGGCAGTGCTATGTTGCATAGACCGAGTCCTGTATTTTGACGTCTAGTGGATCTAGGTCCATCCTACACACAAAGTCACTAGGGATTTGACGCTGACAACCTGAAACCAAAGTGCTTTAAAGCGCGTTGTAGCTTTCATTTTTATAAGAAAGCTGACGCGTACACAGGATGGTTGAGAACAACATCAGATCCATCAAACCTTCAGTGCAGTTGATGTAAGGATTCTACGGAGGCATTCATCCTTGTAACGTTTGTGTCAATCACTTGGCCAAAAATCACTATTAACTAAAATGACGGGCAGGTTGATACTGACAATGTGTTACATTCTGTTTAAGCAACAGAAGGGACTTGAAGGAAGTCTTCCTCATCCTCTTTAGAAACAAAATACATTTTGTTTAATGTATGACTTGTTTTCCTAGGCTAGTCTTAGCATTAAACTAGTTTGAATAGTCATTTGGTTTGACGCTTCTGCCTCATTGGCACACCAAAAACGCTTTATTATGGCAGGAAATTATTTTTAAACCTTCCTGATTTAAAAAGAAATAAAAATGGTTGCTTGATCTGAACATCTTGACTCCCCACTAAGGACTGCAGAATTAGCCTTTCATGTGCTTGCACTTGTTTGCATCTTTTTTTTGAGCCAGATCTACCTTTCCTTGGTTAAGGTTTAAATTTTCCATCGCTGAGTTGCACCCAGCATCTAAAAGCAGTGTGGCACACTCTGCTTCTGATCTTATTTCACTTTAAAGATCTTAGTTCTAAGCTGTTTTCTAACCTTTTTTTTTTTCCTTCCTACAAAATCAGTTTGCTGTTGCTATCTTCAGTGTAAAGGTCAAGGAATAGTTAAACCTTATTTATGCTTTGTTTGAGTCTCTTTGATCACTGGTTTTGCTACAATAAAAGTTTGAGGGGTTTTATTTCCTCCAGGAAACACATGCATCGTTGTGTAGAATAGTACAAAATACTGGTCGAGGCCTAGTACTTTGCATAAAATGGTCTTCCTGGCTCTGCTTTGGGGTGGGTTTTATTTTTTCAGGACAAAGCCGTGTGGTTTTTCATGACGCGTGGCTCCCTAATTCAGCAACGCGGCGCTGCAGAAGTTCATTTATTAAGCTCAGAGGGTGCTTGTGATGAAATCTGCGGCCTTACGAGTCCTTCTTGCAGTCTTGGGTCTCTCCCATTTTAGTGCTGCAGACTGAAGCGTAGGCTGGGGGAAAACCCGGCCGGCGCTGGCCTCTGACTGCGCTTTCAGGCATGAATGGAATGATGCAGTTGCAGCTGTAGATTTGGCTCTTTACTCCTTTTCCCACTTAACGCTAGTAATAATGTAACTCTGGCCTAGAAGGCTTGCTTAAATCTGGAAACCAAATAATTAAGTATGAATGTTACTGGCAAATCCTTCTGCTGGCTTCTAATTGATGGTTAAAGGGGAATATTTCCTAGCAGGTGTTTACAGGTTGGGTTTTAAGCTTGCTTGTGATAGAACACATGTGCCAAGGTTGGTTCAAATGCAGGGGAAGGGTTGTTTACCTGGAAACATAAAACCCCAGCCAAACCCAAAGCATTCCTTGCCCTTTCTCTTGGGGGATTTTTGGGGGTTTGTGTATTTTTTCCTGCATCAGAAGGCAGCAATGTTCATGTGTTTCAGAGAGGTCTGGGCTGGCACTGCAACCTTCCTGCAAAAATCATGAACAAATCAAATTGTCCCTGTGCAGGTTACGAAGTTTACTGCTTTTTCTGTTTTGTTTGTTTGTGACGATCACATTTTGCTGACCTGTCACTTTTTGGGGGTAACTGGGCAAAGCCTCCAAGCGTATGCTCTGGAAGCATCTAAAAATAAAGCCTTCTGGAGGTGTGAAGTGCTGGTGGCAAGTCTGCATTTGTCACTTGACCACAAGCGTTCAGTTACTGTTTGTATAAAAACTCCCTTTCACAGCAGTGAAATCACCGTCCTTTTCTTTCACAGAGTTGAAGGGATGATTTATTGGGGTTTTTTTGTCGTTTTGTTTTGGTTTTGTGTTTACTAGAAAGAAACCTCAACTAATCGGCTTTGAAGGTAGTACGGTGGGACCTCAGCACTGGTAACAGAAATGATGAAATTTCTTTAACATGTAAGTTGTGCTCTGAAGTTTTGCTACTTAGGTCAAACAATGATACGATAACACTGCCCCAGACAAGTTAAAACTCCGTTATAGGGTTAGGTTTTGGGGTTGTTCTGTGTGCTGCATTTTCACAGTGGAGTTTGTGGAAGCGTAAGCTGCAAAGGGAACTGCATTCTCCCCCCTCAGGAAAGAAAAAAAAAACAACGTAGGCTGAAGCCAGCAGAGAAGGAAGCTTTTAAGATTCCAGGTATAGCCTAGCATAGCTGTGGGATTTGTCAGTAAAAGGTCAGCGGCCGACACTTAAGTCTCTTCCTCCGTCTGGAACGGAGGGAGTGTAGTTTGTCACCTCAGTACTGCAGCGCTGCCTGAAGCGAAGGCTGCAGGGCCGAGGCTGCCATGAATACAAACTGGGTTCTGTTCGCTCTCGTGCTCTGTCTCCCGCAGAAACCCCAATCCCTGTTGAACTCCCGGAGCGTCAGTCATGCAGGCAGGCTACTGCTGCGCACTGGAGGAAAACATACCCGCTCTCTAGCGGGAGCAAGAGCCACCCTGAGTCTTCCCTCCCTTCCCTTTTAAAAAGCCTTTAGAATCCAATATTCTGAGCATGACAAAAGAAGAATCTTACTCAGTTTAGGCAGGGGGGTGTTTTGAGATATTTGTACAGTCATGCCTCAGCAGAAGATGACAAATTAAACTGAATTCTTTAATAAATACATGGGAGAATTTTTAGACAAGGAAAGGTCTAAGACTCACTAAGTGTTTAGCAACAGACTACTGTTAGAATGCAGCTAGGCTTAAGGGAGACTGATTGAAGGTTGGCTTAAATGGAGCTAAAAGGCATCGGAAAGGACGTTGGACACGTACATGTGTGCTCAGAGGCAAATTTATGGCTCTGCCACACAGTTATGCCAGTCACTGCAAGGTGATTAACCACCTTAAGCCAGATAGAGAAACGAGCTCCTTCACCAGCAGTCTTTGGGGTTGTTTATTCTCAGCTCAGCGTGCAAACAGCAGTAGTCTTAAGTATTGTTTTTCTACCTATCTGCGAGGGGAGAGAGCGAAGATTTAAGCCTATGGGAAGTGAAAGGAGGCGTTCCTGAAAGGCAGCCAGAGCCATGGATGGACTTGGGTGGTTTTTTGCCCACCTCCATAAAGGGACAGCATCTAAGCAGCCAGCCCTGCAGAGGCCCGCTGGTAACCTACTCGCTCTCTTTGCTTTCAGCTGTATTTCAGTCACCTGTCATATTTTGCTTTGAGAAATACCCAGTCATATGAAAAAAATAAATCAATACTGAACTCGGAGAAAGCTGGCTCACATTCCAAGAACTACTTCAGCCTTGCACGGGCTGGGTTTCCCCAATACCTGGGTGCACCAGAGGCAACAGAAATTCACATGCAAATCTCCAGCCTTACACTGTTTCTAGCTGGTTTTCTTCACACTTTGGGGAAAAAAAAAAGTTGATGTACAACACTATTAGGGTTTGTTGTTGTTGTTGTTTTTATAAAATTTGTCAAGGTATCACAAAATTACACACACTAAAAGCTTAATCTGCACATTTTCCAATGAAAAAGTGAAAGGAAATATCTTAAATCCATTACTTGTATATACAATTTCAATCCAAATTTACATTCGCATCATTTTCTTGGATAGCAAAAGGCATGGATCAAACACAGGATTGAGATGCCTCACTTCGGCATAGTTGTGGGATAGTACCTGGTAGGTGTTCATTTAAATTCATTTAGAACAGGCCACTCACAAAAGGCTCGATTCTGTACTGAAATGGTGTTAACTGTTGGGAAGGCCACCGCTAAGATATACCCCCTTTACAATGCAAACATTCATAATTTATTTCATTGAGATTCACAGGATAACGACTGAAAAATCAGCGGACTTGTTCTCTAAAGCCCCATACATGTCATCTGGGGCACTTTCATGGATTAAGGCGTTTGTGCTAGACCTAACTTTTAACTTTAAAAGTTAACCGAAGTCTTTTCTGCCGTTAACTCACAAAAAGGTGAAAATCTTCTCACCTACCCTTGGAGGAGATAAGTTACCCACTCAGTTCTTTTTGAGTCTTTAAAAACCAACAGTAACGAAGTTAAGAAGTTACAGGATATAAACATCCCCGTCTTTCGGCTACAGAAATGGATTTGTATTTGAATAACTTGCATTCAGTGAAATTGCATTTAGACCTGTTTGAAATTGTTTAGGCTTAGCTAGCACAATTTAAGCAGAACTGCATTCAGATATTGCCAAAAAAAAGCAAAAAAAAATAATAATTTACAAGGAATACTTTGTTTCCCTCCAAACTCATTTTTATTACTTGAAATAGGGAGAAAAAAGATTTTTGAAAATTATGCCTCTCCTGTTAGAGTACTTCATAATCATAAGAGAATTCAAAGGAAGACACCTCTCAAGCCAAGAATAATTTGAGTAGTTTGCTGTTTGATCAACCTGCACAAACGCTGGATACTTGAAGTTTTAATTTAAGACACTATGAAATCAACAGATCCATTTTCCCACCTGTATTTTGCTGTTGCTTGAGTTATTAAGAACCAGTCCTGAAGGAAATAGCTGCAAAACTATCCCAGTTATGTCCACTCCATACTTAATAAAATACTAACTATGGAGACCCTGAAAAAAAAATAGAAACTATGTCTTTAAATAGTCGAGAAACGCAGTTTCATACACAGCTGCACATTCTCGAGCGTGCTTTGCACAAAACCATACTTTTTCATAGTTAAGATTCAAGAGCAAACCAATCGCATAGATCCTTCCTTTACATTTAAAATTCTACATATAACTTAAGTCTTTTTTGCTTTGGTAAAATACGAATAATGGGAAAATCTGGGTAAAGAAAGCATAGTAAATAACATGGGTATATCATACCTTTTTTTAAGAAATATGAGCTGAAATGTAAGGCATCCCCCAAAGTATTTTTTGCATATGCAAGGAATGCAGTTCTTTGTAAACAAAAGCTCGAAGAAAGCAATACTGAAGCCAAAGAATCTTCCCTAGGATCCTTCCGATGATCCCGAAAACCAAGAGCAACTCTCCTAGGGTAAGTGTTTTGGAACTAAATCCTGTGAAAAAGAGAATCCAATCCTTTGTCTTCCAATACATTTTTAATCATGTGTTAGATTGGCTCGCCTTGAAGATCTCCAAATTAAGAGAGTGATGTAAAAGCTGATTCTCAAGGGCGCAAGCTCGTCTTTAAGTCTATTTTTCTGGTACATCACTTTCTATAGGTTTTGTGGCAGCACTGTTATGGCCTATGGACGCTTGCAGAGTATTCCCACCGGTAACGTTTCCCAGTGCCTGGGAGTGACAGGCAGCGGTGGGCTTAGCGGCAGGAGGGGCTTTAGAAGAACTAGACTGATGTCTGCGATGACCTGAATCCTCATCTGTTGTGGCTACCGGTCTCTTTCTGCCAGATTCTTCACTAATAGGAGGCTGAAAATAAACATTGGCAACCTGTTAAATGTTTTTTTCCGCAAGGCCAGGTATTTGCCTTTTCATATACTTAAAGGATCCAAAAAAGCCAGCATTCCGTAATCAGGCCCTTAGGCCTAGTAGTCTCAGTTGTCACCACTCGCGGGTGACATTCTAAAGCTTTCCTGGCCGTTTAGCTAGAAGTGCTAGTGCAGGTCATAGTAAGGACTTTAGACAGCCTTACGGCGTTACTTAATCGGCACTGCCCAAACGTCTGCCACAACTCCTAGAAAATGGAGGCTTAGAGAGGACGATGGTGACATAGCGCACTTTAACACGTAACCATAACCCAGTTACAACAAGCGCAGCAGCACCAAACTCTGGAATCACACAGTTTACGAATTCAGCATTCTGCAGGAGGGATACATTGAATTTGGCATATAACGCCTCAGCAAGGACAACGCCCGTCACAGTTCGTTAGAAAATGGCTGTTGGGCATCAATTCATTTGCCAGATTCTTAAACCGTGTGGAAGCTATCAGTCTTACCAGATAACAAATAAGCTATTTTTTGCAATTTGTTACACAATGAGAACAGATCCATACTTTTTACATTTAGCCACCCCACCTCAGCACCATACTTCGGTTCAAAAAGGAGCGTCTAGAATAAAACTGCATTTTTCATTTGAATTTAGGGGTTTTTTCATCATGCTTCTTCTAGTCATCAACAGGATTGGCAAAGCTGCCTTTTTGTGAAGTACTGTTCTCCAGTTTACCTTGCAGTAAAAATATTCCTACACCAAATATTTATTTACTAAGTATTGAAACTTACATCCACTCGGAAGTCCTCCAGTCTCTTAAATTTACTAAGGTATCCTTGCAGTTTGGGGTCAATGGCTGGAGTCTTGTGCTGAGAGTATTTTAGATAAGCCCAAAATTTTTCCAGTCCATAGAGCTGACCTAATAATGGAAAAGATAGTTTTACCATTTACAAAGGTCAGATGTAATTAAAAACTTAATTATTCACCGGTAACTCTATGTTTAAGAGAACTGTAAGATAAAAGGAGTGTGCACAAAAGCTGCTCCTGGGTTAGTTAACAAGCCAGTGCCAAGGAATTGGGATTATCTCCCAGGTAAAGTTACGCCGGTGTGAGCAGTGACTGGCCTATGATAATTACCAGCTTCATAGTCTCTCTTTGTTTCTTCTTGGAAATCCTTGAATATTTCTTGCCTGAATTTCTTTTCTAGGCCATAGCTGTAAAATCTAAACAAGCATTCCAATCCGTACCTGTAACAGAACAGAGAGGTACGAAAATCTCACACATACACTCCTCATTCCTCAGAAGGATGCAAGTTTTCAGTCTCTCCTTGCATTTAAGTAAATGGCATAGTCACGTTTTACCCTTCTCATAAAAAAAAAAAAACCACTTCCTTTTCACATCGATTTTTGTCAACCTCTTGTCCTCAAACATCTTCACAAATAATCAAAACTGACCTAGGAAAAGCAGGTTTGTCCCACTGTTTCAGCTCATGAGCCACAGACACTATGCACGCATACAAAATGAAGACATTTTCACATTTTCAATATGTTTGTGTACGCAAAACAGTGTCAACATAAACCCAACCATAGTGGGTGAGACCGCAAGTCAGCCTAACCCACCGCCAGTGCAAAACCCAACCTGTAGGGCAGGCCTCGGTGTTCCTCCAGCTCCCGCACAACCCAGCGCCAGGGCTTCTGGCTCCGCATTTAGTAACACTCTGGCTTTGGCCGCCACACCGGCACCAGAGCTGCCTCGAGCCTCTAGATAGCTGAGACCTCCTCCTGTTCTGCGCTCATCTGCTGCCACCTTAGTCCCCTTAACGGCCTTCTGAATTTTCTCATGGTAAATGTTTCCTTGGATAACCACAGAGCATCAAGAAAGCTCAGAGCAGAGACACAAGGTATTGTGTCTAGGGACTATCGCCCTGCAGTTTCGGAAAACATATCCGAACTTCAGGATTTCCATAGCTGGTACCTCCTCACTTGGCATTCAAAACATTAGGCTACCCTGTCTCTTTGGCTAAGAGAAACAGAGGCGGGGGAACCGGGTGAAAGGAAGGGAATAATATCAAAGAGCTAATGGGGCAGCGGTAATTTCCTTTGTGGTCATTTTTCTGGTATTTTTGGAAGGCAAGAAGCAGTTTGAACAAGTTGAATGAGGTTAAGAATGTCGTCACCTACAGAAGGAAGAATCTCGAGTGTCAGAGTAAGTACAGAGCTGACTTGTCACGGTCAGTGAGTTACAGGATTTTGTACAATTCGGGACTGATTACAAGTCAGGAAATGCTGCACGTTTAGCTGTTTATCTGCAAAGCCCAAATACATACAAACAGATTTTTGGGATTAAAATAACTTATACAGACTGCTATTTTAAAGATTTACAAAGAGTCAAAGTCAGTACTAAAAACGTTCACTTCAGATATACGTAAACTTCACAGTCATTAAAATGAATGGTAAGACCTCCCCAGTTTTTAACTTCCAGGAAAAAGCGAATACCTGTAGTGTTCTTTTGCATCTTCTAGAGCAAGTTGTTTGAATTCTTCATACATTTTCTTGTTAAAGTGATCTCTCAGAAAAAAGGACCAGAAACGAAAAAGTGTGTTCATTTCTTGGGACTGGCCAATTCCCAACCGTTTCCTCTCTGGAAGAAAAAAAGAAAGGTGGGGGGAGAGCTATTTTTAAGTTTTCTGCAGAATATTTTCAAGTGCTTTTCCATTAGTAATACACACACACACACACACACACACACACACACACAAGATATTCCAGTAACTTCAGTTTAGAATTTTTGTGTGATTTTTTTGTCAGGGAATGTAGAGTTAAGTGGAAAGCAGAGTTCATAAAATAGAAGCAGCAAATAAATTTTGCTTTCCTTTCACAAGAAAAATTAAGGGTGAGGAACAACGTGGAGAAAACTGGTATCAGAGGACACCTGATAGCTTCTACCTAAAATTTTAGGAAGCGCATTTAGCAGCTTACCCATTAGACACCTTCGACGATATTTGTGGTACACCTGTTGAGTAAAGCCATTTTCCTTTAACAGTTCGTGAGAAGGATGCTGAAACTTTGGAAGAGAATTTGGGGTACACCCGTAATTTCCTGCTAGCGGAACTCCTTCTGAAGGCGAAGCATTGGAACTGCTGAAGAAAAAAAAAAAAAACAACAAACCAAACCAATCCCACTTATTTCTGTCCTGTAAACAGCACTTTTCTGCAGAATCAGTTTTCAGCCGTTCTGGTCTACGCAAGTGCTGTCAGAATAGTACAGTCAGCTGATGACCACCTCAATGCATGCTGGGGGTCCCAGTCATCTGTTTTCAGGTGCACCTCAAGAAAATCAGATTCTGTGCTAATACGTCAAAAACCAGGTGGGTTTGGATGATGATAATTAAATGTTACTGTAATGCCCGATTTTAAATGACCACTTAAAGGCAAAGATCACTGAAGTGAACATCAGTACTTCAAGTAATATTACTGCTACTGCATCAAGGATCAACAATGAATGTTGTGAACATAGTCACTCTAGCTAGCGTGCTTCCAGCTAAGCCCTGTAATTCTATGTTTTTGTTGCTCTTGATCGCTCTTTTCTTGCTTCCACTGTATTTATAAATTGTCTTTTATCGCCGCCTATTTCTCCACTAGCAGTGTGAACTAATGACATTGCAAACAAATTTTGTACGACAAACCAGAAAAAAATTTACCTCACAGAGGAAGCTCTTGGCCTGTGGTCTCTGGAATCCATCACCCAACCAACATGGCATTCTAAGGGAGGATTTGTACTGTGTCGTGTTTTTCTTTTTCTCGGAGTCTAAGAAAGTAAATGAAGTATTTATTTCCCTAATTTCATGTCACTCATTCTCTCCCTCTTAAGACCAAGGTATAAAAATTTTACGTTCTGTCTAACACATTATAAAGTCACCAGACTCCAGTTTCATAACCTAAAGATTAGCCTTATGTAACAAATTAAAAATCTGCAGACATTACACTTTTTCAGCAAGGACTTTTTAAGAAATGCTACAGAGAAAACTCAGAAGCCATTCTGTAGAAACAAAAAAGAATTAATATGGTAAATATTTTGAAGATAAACAACAAAAAATTACAAGCATTTCATTTTTTGCTTTTTCATTCTTGTTAAATCATACGCACAGCCATGAGTTTTATAGGCTTTTTCTGGTTTTTTAAAAAAGAAAAAAATTACATCTTTCCATTTACCTTTACATCAATGGATCGTGCTTCTTTAACAACAGGGTAGAACCTGGGTGTTTTGCTGGGATCCTGGAGCCTCGGGGTGCGAGGTGTTTGCGAGGTGAAGCCAGGGCGAACGCAGGGGGAATCTGGAACTGCTGTTGGTAGTGATCGAGCTATTGCTGCTGTTGGAGGTACTTCAATACTTAACAAATTAGAAGTTAGTTCCTCTGCTAAATCTGTAGGCAGGAAGGAGAAAACAGTACGTTTTCAAAAGAAACTTAGGATTTCAAAGCCTAAGCGCTCCTAGTATCTTAGAGGCCCGTTTCATTTCAAGTCAACTACATCATCCCCAAAGGATAATCAAATTAACAAAAGCACTTGGCATAGAAGCAGTACAAACTGTTCAAAACTATGAAATAACATTTCAAGCATGTCTTCGCTGGAAAATTCAAGCCCACTTCTTTCTTACCTGCTCGTTCTTGTGTATCTACACAAGCAAAGTAATGGAAAATAAACACTGGTAAAAGTGTAACCACATTCTTGCTTTTTGGTGAGGTGGTGGGTTTGGCAAGGTGGTTTTCTTCAACTACTTCAAAGATGCTATTAGCATGTATCCTAGTAAATGTTACTACTACTAATACATCAGAAATACCTTGAAAGGTAAGATTTAGACATTGTGCCTGCTCAGTAAGGTTATGATACAAGTAGAAAATTCTTCCAATCTCACTTTGTTCTATCCCATAAAAATACTGGCTTCTAGAAAATGTTTTACAACATCACTAGCTATTACTTTACACATTGTAAATGCCAAGTTACACAAAACGCACCTGGTGTTGATAGATGGTGACAACAAAATAGAACACTGCCTATTGATACTCATATATATCTTGAAAAGTACGAGTACTGGCTTCTTCTAAAAGTAAATATGTATCACTTACCTTTCTGTAACCCTGGAGGTCCTGGAGGAACTTCCTGGGTTGGATCAGCAATTGGTTCTGGTGCGTGATTATCAAATTCTTCCTTACTAATGAGATTTAGCTTCTTAAAGTTCTCAATCTCTTGCTAAATTAGAGAAAGCAAATTGTAAATGCAAAGCACGATAACGGATATCATCCCGAGAAACACGCGAATTTCGTAAGAGAGAAAAGCAGCAAGCCAGAATTGACACACAACTACCCATACCCGGCCAGTACGGATTTCTTTCAAGGAAGATGGAAGGAGCCTCTAGCACACGTTGTACAAAAGTTGCCGTGAACACTGTATATAACCTAACGCAGCTCACACTGCACTAGCTAAAAGAAACAGTTATGCCAACAAATGGGCGAACGGAGGCAGGTAAGCCCATCTACATGCGAATTTTCACAGGCAAATAAGGAATAGAAATGACTGAGATCTTGCCCCTTGCCAAGCCCAAAAACATCCTTCTGCAGCAAGCATGCCAAGGAAGGCCCTAGCAATTTAGGGCAGCAGAAGAGGCCCTGCTGCTTTCCTCAGGCTACATCTAAAGAAAAGCCAGTATTTGTAAATAAAGTGTTCGGCCTTTTTTTTGTTATTTTGATTGGTAGCTTAGACTGCAAAAGGACAGGATTTTCCAAGATGTGTTGCACCATCTCACATCACTCACACCCCTACTCAGCTGAAGGTGGGGTGGGATGGGACCTGTGTGCATGTGCATGCTGCGTGTGAAAATATCTTGTTTAAATCACAATCAAGAAGGTAACAGCTACAAAAAAGAAAATATTTTCTCTTTGTTGTGTGCTGTTTCTCACTGTCCTTTTACAGATTGCTGGGTTTTCTTGGTCCATTTCCTTTGTAATAAAACCTCTGTATTCCCAATTCTACCTTTATTTCTTGCTCTTATTCTCAACGTTCATTTCTCTCTTTGCCAGTTCTTTTTTTGTACCTACATGCTCCATTTGTCCTGTAAACTACTTTCCCCCTTCCACCCCACCCCACAACCCACCTTTGCCCTTGTGAACAGAAAAAGCTCCTTCCCCTCACCACTTTGTGTTTAGGTAACTCTGTAGTTTTGTACATGCAATACCTGCTAGTAATACAGACTACCTACAGACATGCCACTCACTGGGCTCGCTCGCACAAAAGAAGGGGTTTCTTAATAAACCAAGAGCAGTGATAGGACTGCAGTGTGCCACGTTGACCTCTGCCTACAGAGTGCTAGAGTCCAACTCATCTGTAATTTTACAGCTGCTTAGTATATTAAAAAACCCCAAACAACCCACAACATAAATCACAAAGCTGACAACCTCCTTCCAAAGTTCTGAAAGCCTCAAAGACATGGGCTCATGTACAGGCTAGGAAATAGAAGGGTTTCTATAATAAAATAAGGTGTGCAATCCAAAAGTTCATTTGCTCACAGAGCTATCGTTCTAACAAGCTACAAGGTAAAAAGAATCTCAATACAAAACTATCTTACAATGACTATATTACCTTTCCCTCACATTATCTCACCTCAGACAAGTGCCCCCTTCCCCTATGGCAGAGGTTTGCAAATGTTATGAAACAAGTTATTCATAGAACAGGAAAACACTGGAAAAGTTGAACCATCTCCAAAATGTTAAAAATAGTTCTAAACAAGTATTTATTCAATGGTTTTGGTCAAATCTGTGACAAGAAAAACCTTGTTTTGCTTTCAACTGTTTACAGTATTATCAAAATAAAGAGAATTCAATAGACCTGTAAATTCAACTGCTGTCACTTCTCTTTCAAATAAGTGTAGCATTTTACAATTACGTAGCAGATGCCTCAAATTAATTTTAGAACTGTTTGGACAGGCAAGGTTTTCAGGTCAAAAAATGAAGAGCGTTACCTTCATCATAGTGTCATTTTCACTCTGCTCCATCCACAAATCCTGTTCATAATAGTATAAGCCATCATTAATGACTTTAGCAAGTTCCGATGTAATTTTTGCACGACATACATGGTTGCCAGTACGATCTCCACCAGGATGTTTTCTCATATACGGTGGTGTCTGTGTTACAATCAAAATCTTGTTTACGTCCTGATCATCAATTTCATAATCGGAATCGCTGTCTGACCAATCAGTAAATTTATTCTTCCGACCCTGAACCTGTTCCATCTCTTCATCAAACAAAAAATCAAGTTCTTCTTGTTCTTGTTCCTCTGGGGGTGAGGGTGCCTGCTGTTGATCTGATGTTTGATCAGCGATAGGAACATTTTCCTAAGTTGGAAAAGGTGATGCGTTTTATATTTGAATTGGATAGTGATTATCCAAATGGGAGACAAACAGAACATGACATAACGTTTTCAATAATCAAATGTATGGGAATCAGAAACAATACAGCCACTTTCAGATGTTTATTAAGTAAATTACTGTTCTAAGTAATTCTGCCATAAGCTTTTAGGACAATTCTCAATGCACGTTTTTCAATAATCAACAGGTACAACTGTCCCTCAGCAGAAAAAAACCCACAGTATTTCCTTTTCATTTTAGTGAACTCCAGATCAGTATTTTAAATGCACTTAGTTATTCAAGCTCTGGTGGAGCAAGAAGTACATGCACTAACTGTATTGGATTATTAAGCATCACATACGTTAAGACATGAAAAACCTTGGTTTACAGTATAATAAAGTTGGCAGGTTTTCCATTTGTTTATTGAAGCACAACTTAAAGGTTTTTGATTCTACCTTTAGTTTGACTGTGGATGCACGATGCCTCTTCTTCACTTCTATCCAAGGTTCAGAGTCCAAATCAGGCAAACTTGTAGACAATCCTTTAGACATTGTCTGAAAAGTACTCGTTTCAGTGTTTTCCTTTGGACTCAGCGGGCTTCCCATTCTCGGGGAACTTGGTGCAGACTCTAGCAGT
>VZTV01049053.1:0-17808 GCA_013400875.1 Anhinga rufa
TTTTTTTTTTTCAACTCTAATCCTGGAGGAGTTGAAATATTTCCCTTGCCTGAGTTAATGCTGCCAACGTGATGTTGCTGGAACCACTTACATAAATTTTCATACTACATCAATGCACTGAGATTTTCCACTAGCTGCAGTAAAACAGACTCATGTTTTTGGACCAAAAATCAATTTCGCTTTGCACTTTTAGATATGTGTTATGTGAAAAAAAAAAGGAAAAAAAAAACAAACACAAAAAATCACCATGAAAATAAACTGCATTTTTCATCTGAAGGTACGATGTGTTCTCTCTCCCTCCTCTCCACTCTCTGGAGTGTTTTCTATTAATATTAACATTTTTTTTCTGCCCAGCTGTTTCCTCCCAGTGTAATCTCCTATGTAATCTCTTCACAGGTGTAGATTCTTCATACCAGCCCCAAATTGCTTTTTGCCTGGCTGACAAAACACACTTTTGGAGAGCAAAGCTTTCACCCTTTCAAAGACACCTAGAGCATTAAAGGGCATGGACTCAAAAGCTTTGACAGTAAGACCCCCACAGCCCCCGCCGCCTCTCAGCGGCAGAATGCATTGTGCTATGAAAATGATGAACGATCGTCACTGGTGTGATCATGTGTTATTCTTGACAGCCAGGAGATGGGAGCTGTACCGTGTGTATATATTCCTCCAGAGAGGCAACAAAACAAGGTGGTTCAGTCCTGCTTCCCAGGTCACATCCTACATCAGCGAGCTGTTGAAAGCAATTGCTGTGGGCAGGTGCTTTACTGTCCATCCCTCATCACTGCCTCCAAACTGTAAATCTCTCCTGAGGAGAGTGTGTGCTGGTTTTGGCTGGGATAGAGTTAATTTTCTTCATAGTAGCTGGTATGGGTTTTTCTCACTTTTATTATTCTGATTCTCTCCCCCATCCCACCGGGGGGCGGGGGGAGTGGCTCTGTGGTGCTTTAGTTGCTGGCTGGGGTTAAACCACAAGACAGTCCAGGGTAAAAGTGAGAAAACCCATGGTTTAAGACAAAGACAGTTTAATAATAAAGCAAAAGCCACGCACACAAGCAAAGCAAAACAAGGCATTCATTCACTGCTTCCCATGGGCAGGCAGGTGTTCAGCCATCTCCAGGAAAGCAGGGCTCCATCACGCGTAACGGTTACTTGGGAAGATGAACGCCATCACTCCCAATGTCTCCCACTTCCTTCTTCTTCCCCCAGCTTTATATACCGAGCATGATGTGTGGGATATCCCTTTGGTCAGTTGGGGTCAGCTGTCCTGGCTGTGTCCCCTCCCAGCTTCCCGTGCACCCCCAGCCTGCTCGCTGGCGGGCTGGGGTGAGGAGCAGAAAAGGCCTTGACTCTGTGTAAGCACTGCTCAGCAGTAATGAAAACATCCCTGGTTTTGCTGTTTTCAGCACAAATCCAAAACACAGCCTCATACTAGCAAATAATAAGAAAATTAACTGCATCCCAGCCAAAACCAGAACAGTGTTACCTGCTCTCTCTTCCCACTCTCTCCCCCAGTGTGTTATGGGATGGTTGTGCAGTAAATGGGGTTCCTGAGAGCCCACGCTGCTGCCTTCTCTGCTCCTTTTGCAGAGAGAGATATCAAAATGGAGAGGCCCATAAGAGAAATGAAGAGTCTCATGTTGACTTCTGTTAAAAAAAAAGAAAACAAAAGCAGGAGGATGAATTAGATTTGATACCAGGGGACTGATACCAGCACCAGGTGAAAGCAGTCATTTTACTTTACGTTTGGAAACACGATTTTCTGTGGCATATAAGTCAAAGAAATAAAACTTGCCACAAGGCAGTAACTGTCATTTATTCCTGTAGCTGTACTTTAAAAAAAATTCCCAAAGTTTATACTGCGACTAGGATGCCCCCAGTGTGCTGTACCAGACGACACTAGAGTGCTGCTTCCAGGCAAATGTCACACAAATCCCTGAACCGGTGAGGCACATGACATGGCGCGGCCCAGCAGCCACGCAAGCCTACCCCATGATCTGTGCCTGGCTATAATTAAACTTTGCATTTGCCAGCAGCGCTGGTTTCTCAGCCAGGCTTATGAACCCCTGCACAAAAGCCTGTACAGGCCAAATGGAGTGCTGTGTGGGCTTGCATTTTGCAAACGCGGCTTGTGCCTGCACCCCCTCCCACAAATTAAGCCTCCACTGGCATCTTGCCCAGCTTGCAATGCAAGACCCAAGGGCAGGAAACATGTGCCTTTTTTACTCACTTCCTCCAACTTTTAAGATAAGAGCTATTGCAGGTTCACTTCAATATTGCAACTTTGTTTCCACAAACACTTTTAAAGGAAAAAAAGCACCTAAAAATGGTCAGAAGTAATGCTGCTACAAAACGAGGAAAACATTGTTGCTTGCTGAAGAAGGGCTGTGTCATACACCCACAAGGAAGAACAGTGGGAAAGGTCAATTGCCTACTGTCTGCTACCTTAGGAAAATTCACATAAGCCCAAGTTTCTTCTTTCTACACTCATGTCCATTCAGGAAACTGCAAGCCAGGAGTTTGCATTGTATCTAGCTGAAATCTCCACACAAGCTGCAACCAATGCAGAGCCCACGCTCTCCTCTTCACCCAGCAAGGGTTGGAGCAAGCAGTACCTCTGTACAGCTGACGTAATTCATCATTGGGAAGAACAAATTCACGCCAAAATGCTTTGGTGCCCATTGCTGGGAAGCTGCATGTCCTATGTAACCGCAAGGCATTTACTGAAAACTGGATGAGCGTGGGTAAGTCTACTCTCCTCCATCTCACAGCTAAAGGAACCAAGGCACACAGTTAATGATTTGTCCTCTGTTAGAGAACAAGTCAGTAGCAACACAAGGAATAAAAGCTGATTAACAATTACAGTGACACTGTTGTTCAGTGTGTCCTTAATGTCAGCACAAAGGAGGAAAAACAAACAACCCAACAGCATACCCAAGTCAAAGTTATTTTATTAATAACTCAGAAGAGCAAATTGCTACATTTTACTGAGAGAAAACCATGACTTTATGTACCAGGGCAGAACTTGGGAAGCTGCATGCTAAAATGTCGATTATGCAAATTTCTCTTATGAACATTTTTAGACAAGAATGAAGTAGGGTTTATTTTCTTTAATTAAAAATAGAATCCTACATAGTTCATTAGCATGGATTCAGAGCAGAATGAATACTAATGTAGCCCACCTCTCCCAATTCTACCTGCCAGAAATATCAAGGGGAAAAAAGGTTAGAAGATGGATTCCTCAGCAACTGTAAATGTAACTAGCTAATGTCACTGCAAGGCTGCAGGCATCTTTGAAAGGTCACAGAGATCAGGAAAACCTTTTTGACCATAAAAAGGTAAACGATACTGCCACCTTCAAAAAGGCAAGAAAGGGGATCTGGGGAACTACAGGCTGGTCAGCCTCAGTCAGTCCCCAGGAAAATTACAGAATAAGGCATTATGGAAGCCACTCCAGGCATATGAAATACCAGATGACAGGGAACAACCAGTCAACGCCTATTTACCAAAGGCACATTCTGCCTGACCATCCTGACTGCCATCTAGGAGGCACGGACTGCCTCTGTGGCAGAAAGGAAACAGCAGACGTCATTCATCTTGACCACAGCAAGGCTTTCAACAGCATGTCCCACAGTAGCCTGTAGCCAGACTGAGGATATGAAATACAAAGGTGGGTGAAAAACTTCTGGACCATCAAGCTCTAAACAGTCAGTGGTTCAAGTCTAATTGTCAGCTGGTTACACGTGACATTCCCCAGTAGTCAAAACTAGGCCAAAAAATGTTGAACATATTCCTGAACAACTTGGGGTGTAGAGCACCCAGCTAAGGACACTGCTTTGTCTAGTCTGGAGAAGAGAAGGCTGAGAGGAGACCTAACTACCGTGTCACACTACAGAAGGGACTGCAGACTCTTCTGAGGCACTCAGTGAAAGGGTAAAAGGCAACAATGGCAAGCTGCGACCAGGGAGCTGGCCACGAAGAACAAATGCTTGCCCACAGGAGCAGGTAAGTGCTGGAACGGGCACCCAGACAGACTGTAGAACCTCTACCACCAGAGGTTTCCAAACCTTGAGGTCTTGAGCAACTTGGTCTAGCTTTGAAACTGGCCTGGTACTTCACAGCAGGTTGGACTAGATGACCTCCAAATGACCTTTCAACCTAAATTTTTCTATGATTCTGTGATTCTAAGTGTATATGTAACTAGAAAAAGTCTAATCAGCGAGAAGCTACCAGTGACATTTATTCTGACAAGGCTTCAGGCTGTTCCACCTGTTGGGTTTCAGATACCATTACTGTGCTTCTTCAGCCAAAAAGTTCATATACTGTATGCGAGCAGGCAAATCATCAGCTGGCCTGTTGTACGCCGTCCAGACGGGCTCTCCAACGAATAGCCTCATTGCCTTCACATAATTCTGTCAAAGAACAAGAAGTCACAAGTAATTTAAGAGCTCCTTTCCATGGGATCCTAATTCTCAAGTTAATGGTTTCATTTGCACTTGTGCAGCAATTTTTGAAACTATTTCAAGATGGACTAAAAGCTTCCTGTGTTCCAGAAAATTGTACCACTATGCTGCTGTTCCTGCTCCCAGCTACGCAGTGGGAGATTTTGCACCTATGCAATGATATATTGATCACAACCAGCGCCTCCAGGTCAGGGCAGAGACAGCGCTTCTCCCTGTTTCAAAGAAACCAAAAAAATCCTGTCTTATGAAAATCATTTTGCACTGGATCCACAATACTGAGTAATGCAGCATCTAAATCCTACTTGTTTAGTCAAACAACAGCAATCAGAATACCAAAGATGGCTACACAATGACTGAGGAATACCAGAGGCTTCAAAGTGACAGCCATAAAAGCTGAACGGGAAGTGCATAAACTAGCCAAAAAAATAATGCTATGGGAAGAGAAAAGTCTCCAGTTCCAAAAGGGAAAGGAACAGACCCTGCCACCAGCTAACCAAAAGTATATCAGGTGTGAGGTACAGTTCTGCAGGATGTAGAATCCAACTTTCTGCTGCCACAGTGCTCTAAGCACTGAGTTATGGGGAACTCTCTCTTTTCCTGTCCACTACGCTGCAGGTTTAGACTACCTACCTTGTAAACACTCCTAAGTACTTACCTTGCACCCAGGTGCTCAGCAACATCAAGAATAAAGTTAGGTACCGAAAGAACTTAGCTGCAAAATGCAGGGAATGTTCTAGAAGTACTTGAAAAATTTACTTTGAAGATGGCACTTCTGGACTACAGTCCCTGAAGTGGACAAACATTTAAGACTCCTTGCAGATTCAACCCATAACCCCTGACACTGCAAGTAGCGGCTGTGGACACTTACATCCTTCTTTCACTGAAGCTGAATTTAGCACTTATGAAAAAATGCCACTGCTGGACACAGATATGGTCTGTCTATTCCCACTAAGATACACAACAAGGCAACACAGAAAAATCCATCTACACCATCTCCACCTCAGCCTCTTCCAGTTGTGGGAGGGACAGCCGCAGGGCTTGGCGCTCATGCTGCTGTCACATAAGATACGCTATGGATATCACGTGGCAGTGACTTGCAGTTACAGCTGATGAGAGGAAGCTAGATTTGTGACCTGGAGATGAAAGGTTCAGATGCTGTGAATTATTTAGTATTTTTCATGTTCCTACTTCATATTTAATATGTTTTGCTAATGAACTGCAAGTCTCAGGGCACATAGTTAGTAACGTGATATATACTTGCATAGATTTGTCATCAAAATTTACGGTAATCTATAACAACATACGTTCTCATCCAGTGTAAATCGGTGATATATGCCGGCAGGGAGGGTTATCATGTCTCCTTTTTCCATGGAAATCCTGATCCATTTGTTATCCTTGTCGCGAACATCAAAATAGCCAGATCCATCCAAGATGTAGCGAATTTCATCATCGAGGTGTAAGTGTTCTTCGTAAAATGTTTTTATCTAGGAAAAGCAAGTATCACTTAAAAGTACTGAAAACAGAAAAACTGCAAAGAAATCTGATAGAAACATGTGGCAAAGCAGGCAAAGGCTTTCAAAGTTAAATCACAGCACAGTTACCCTAACAGATGAGACCAACATGGTTAAAATGGCCAATCCAGCCAACTAGACCCTGTCTCAGGACATTTCTAAATAGGCTACTACATGTCCTTTGGAAGACAGAAATTTCTCTGACAAGGAACAGCAGCTATAGCTGCACATAACCAGTCTCTGAATAACAGTAATGCTTACACCCGTTTGAGAGAGAGGTGGGTAAAGCTTCCCACCGCAGGATTTGGTCCTTGTGGTTGTTAAGTTTGGTCATTTTGTGCCCTTTTTTTTTTTCCTGACATGCAAAAATAAAACAGAGCTACAGATTATTCCCCCTCTTTTAAACTGGTGCAGGGTTGAATTAGCCCCACAGGCTAATGTGAAAAGCTGTTATTGCCAAACATGGCCCATCTACAGCAATGCGATGTAAACAGCACGTCACACCTGCCCCCACACAGCAAGCCCCAGCCCCAGCCCCAGGTACAGGCTCTCTCCTCCCAGGCAGCAGCAGCAACATTCTCATTTTTTCCGGAATAGTGCATTCTTTGTACATTTCACAGCACAGAACAAAACATGCTTTAAAGGTCCAGTTAACAGAGACCTGAACAGGTTAGCACCCAGAGAGCGGTGCAATGCCAGGTACTATCACCTGCTCCAGCCTGGATGCTGTTTAGCCACACTGGTGCAGGCGTCCCTCAGGTAGTACTGATCTAGCACGGCAAGATGAGCAAAAGGCCATACCCCTGTCAATAACAGCCTGTCTTTGTGTCAGGTAGAGCCCACCGAGGCAACCTGAGTTACTGCCTAACTCACCTTGTCATCAATTTAAAATCAGTATAACACAGTGGGCTTAAAACAAACTGGTAAATGGAAATTTAAGGAAAACGGAATTGTCACCAGGTTGCTGTCCTCAGGTCAGAGCAAGATGCCAGCACCTGGAGGCCGGGAGGAGAAAGCTCCTTCTAGGAGGCTGATCTGAGAGCCTGGCACCATTTGCATTCAGCTGTTATGAAATAGCCAAGGTGCCAGCTTCCCAAGATTAAAAAAAAAAATCTTGTACAGGGAATGTGTCCCTCCAATTCCCCAAGGTTAGCATTCACTTTGAAAAGACGTATTTGGCAAGCAGCCATGACGATGTTCCAGCCTTCAAAGCCCACGCCCAGCTGGCAGCCGCCTGCCTTCATCCCGGGGAGGCTCTCCGAGGACAGGTCAGCATCAGCTGGCTCTTCTGGTGGGAATCTTAGTTTTGAAATGATGGAAACTATCCTTAAAACCTTTGAAGGCAGTCTACAGAAGCAAAAGGGCCTCTGCTCTTTTTAAAATAATATCAAAACTGCTTTTTTAATGTTAAGGACTTCCATACAGGATGTATTTTACATGAAATCTCATCTTTGCGCCCCCGCTCAGGGCGCGCAGGTGTTGAGAAGCCAGCTGCGCACTGTAGCGGTAGGCTTCAGCGTGCAGATCCTCCTTCAAAGCAACGACACACGTACCTTTTCCTCATAATTGGGAAGCTTGTCTTTATGTATTGTTATTATGTCCATCCAAGAATAATTTTCCGCTCTCCGAATCTCTTTCAGACATGGATCAGTCTCATAGTTATCAGCATCCAGCTGAAAATTAGGCAGGGAAATACATAAATAAATGCGATCAGACGCAGCTGCCCCGGACGCCATTCCGCGAGCGGCGCCCGGGCCCGNNGGCCGGGCCGGGCGCTCCCCGCCGCTGGGCCGGGCCCCGCAGAGCCAGCCTATGGGGAGAGCCCCGAGCGGGCGCCATTTGCCGCTCGGAGCGGGCCGGGCGCTCCCCCGCCGGCCTGCCCGGCTCGGGGCTCCTCACCCCAAGCCCGCCCGGGAGCGCGCTGCCTGCGGCACACATCGCGCCTAGCTTAACAGCAGTCGTGTTCACCTCTAGTCTGCCCTGGCAGTAACGCTCCGACTGAATTTACCAGCAAGTCTCAGCCTCAAAGACCTGCATTGCAACTGCACAACGTGGAGAAATAAAAAATGTTAGGAAAATAAAATAGAGTGGTTACACTGCCTGGAAACCTTGTCTTGTCTCCATCCATGGAGATACTCGCATCCTGAACAGCCTGCTCTGTGAGACCTGCTTGAGCTGGGGTGGACAAGACACACTCCAGCCCTCCCCTCCAGCCTCCATGGTTCTATAGCTCTGTAGGGTTCTGTGATCCTGTACGGTAAATAAACCAACAGCCAGCTAAACATGATTAAGGATGGAGTAACAACTGAAAAAGAAACACTCCCTCTGTAAACATTTTTTTTCCTAAAAAGTTTCATACTTACCGAGATGTCTTAACCATCATTTCTTAGATTCTTAGAAGTGTTACTAGACCCCTTTAATGTACAGTATTCAATGTATAAGTACTACTGGTCATCAATTCTTGATAAAATGTAATTGCAAGTCCCATAATATGACAGATAAGCTGGTCTAATGCTGGTATTGTCCACATTTTCAGAAGCACATACAACCCCAGCCCAAAGTTGAATGCCTATCCATCAAATGTCACGGCTGCTAAATGCCAATACCCTCCTGAAGTTGCAGCTCCCTGAAAAGCATGACTTGAACAGCCAACATCCTCTGTGGGTCCTCAAGCCCCTGTTAAGTCCTGTTAAGAGCATTATTTGCTTTCCATCCTTTAGTCAGCTGTAATTTTGTAACTTTCCTCTCAGCTTTCTTCTGTCCTGAATTTCCAGAGTAAGAATGATAAATACTGGTATCAAATTAACATAAAACTCTTTCCTATTAGATTTCCTATTATAATCTACCTATTGGATTCAGATAGTAGAAGTTGCTTAAATTCAGTATTACACTGATGTTATGATTTGCCAACCATTATCTACCTTTTCCAAAGCTGCTGCTTAAAAAAATACGGATTTCCACACGTAAATAGGATCTAAATGTTTAACTGGAGAGGTATGTTAGGCAAATGATGATATGCCACCTATTCAGTATGTTGTTTGTCACACTGTTCTGCCTCAACTAGAGATCCGATCAGGGATGATGGAGTGTTCTCCTTCAAGCCAAACTTCTAAAATAAACAAACAGAAGATAATTATGTGCATATACACAAAAGAAGCTGAGGGGAAAATCTAATCAGTGCCCTACCCTACCCCTAGATGAGCTTTACTGTGCAGTTTTGGATTAGAGAAAACAAATAAAAAACCTCACTCATTTATTAACTACCAGCTAGCCAGTTTCCTCATTCTATCACAATTCATGTGAATACGTAAGAGCTCTCACTTTGCCTCAATAAAGATACTATAGTGCATGAGAACTATTAAGACATCATGCTTCAGCAGCTCTACCATTCTGTATAGCAACTAACAAATACAAAAAAAACTCAGTGACTTCTAGTTTAAGCCCTACTATTCAATGCTATGAAGGTACCTTACAAAGAAGTTGACAAAGATAACACATCAAACCTGTTTCCTCTTCCCATGCAGATGCACAGAAAATAAAACTGTCTTGATTACTGGTAATTATTCTCTAATTCAAGTACACATTAGCCATTCCATTAATCTCATCATTGACTGGCGGGGGAGGGGGGGGGGGGGGGGGCGCGGGGAGAAAGAAGTCAAACCCTTGACATCCGCAAGATCTGGAGAAGCTGATAATCATCTAGTTCCATTTCAGATAAAATGGCCAACTATTACCTTTGGGACAACACTGAAGTCTAACTAACAATGCTAATGAGAACCAGTATGCATAAAAAATTACTTAATGGAAACAGGAAGCCAGAAACAAAGAGCATGGACATTAAGCAGCTAGAGAGAAGAAAACAGTAAGAATTCATTGCTCAGGTTTTCTTGTGACCTGGCTTTTTACTTTGTTCATGCTACATTGCAAAGTAAGTAACATCATGAAGAGATCTGCAGATGCTGTAACTGATGATGCTGTGAGGCACAGGTGAGTGTTTCAAGCCCACCTGTAGAGCGGTTATTGCTAGTACCAGAATGCCAGTGCATATTAATGGACACCTCTGTGTTAGGTCACTGACCTCTTACCAAACCAACAAACCCCAAAGCCACCCTGTCCCCAACTATTTTGGTCTGTTTATACCTCTGTACAAAAAATTAATTTATTTCACTAAGAGGAAAATACAGAACACTTAGGATGAAGATTTAATATTACTTCTTCAGAAGTCTGTCTTCACAGTGAATTCAGAAGTCTAAAAGACAGCTAAAAACACTGACTGAAGCCCTTCAGTAAGATGGAGAAAAAGCAAACGCTCTGTATCATCAACTAAATATCGACTCATTTGTGAAACAAATGCTACAGAAGAAAATGTAGGGGTTTTTCTCCCCAGCAGTTGGTATGTGGTATAGTTGGTATATACACTTCAGGCCAGAAAGAAGTACAGTTCAAAGTTCCAATTCCGAAACAATTACAGCAGCTCAAGTTGTCACTGTTGTCAGTCCTTTTCCTCCCACTGCAGCAGTCTCTAGTCCCAGTACATCAGGACTTTTTCTTACTAGCTCCTTCTCTTGCTAGTCTATCAGCTTCTTCATTTCCTTGGAAGCCAGCATGACCGGGAATATGCATCTGTTAGGACAAAAGGATAGGAGCGTTAGGTATGCAAGAAATCAAGAAAAGGGTACATACGTGAAGTTTGGTCACACAACACCCTTTCATTCATAGCACTGTAGCACCTCCTTATGTGTTCTTCCCAGGAATGTTCATAGTCTCCCTTCCTCTAGGAAAGTCTTGCCAAATTGTAAAAATCATCTTTACGGAAAGTAGGGAACTGGATAAGGACGACCTAAGCTAGCCTTTAAGAAATGCAGACAACAGCTCCAACTCAAAATTCCCACTTTCAGATAAGAGAGAAAAACGTATCTGCATTCAGTACTTTCAGTGCATTCAGTATTTTCCTAGAAAGCCAGAGACCTCTATGCCACTAACAGCCTTGGTGGTTACAGAACTCACTTAAGGATACAGAAACAGGGCATGAAACGAATCAATTTTCAGTTGTCTTAACTGTCCATCCTTCAATTAGGAACTGAAAATACTTTCAACCCTAGGCCCATCCTTGTCAGAAGTAAGGGTGGAGAAACATGGGGGAGGAAGGAGCAGAAGAAAAATCACACTTGCTATTTGACAAGATCTGAGAGGGGACAAGCATGAAGTGTGTGTGAGATGGTATTTAGTTTACACAGCAAGGTTTTGGTAGCAGGTGGGGGGCTACAGAGGTGGCCTCTGTCAGAAGACACCAGAGGCTGCCCCCACATAGAGGGGGCACATAGGGGGGGACCCACTGCAGGACACAGCTGAGCCCATCAGCAAAACTGGTGGCTCCTCTGGGATAACAAATTTAAGAAAGGGCAAAAACGCTGCACAGCAGCTGGAGAGAGGAGTGAGAATATGGGAGAGAAACAACTCTGCAGACACCAGGGTCAGGGAAGAAGGAGAGGAAGTGCATGCACCCTGAAATAAAATTCTCCCCACGTTTAAGAGATTCAGGTGTAAGAAGCGTGCATAAAGCAACGATAGTTTTCTTTATTATGTAAAATACTCTAAGGACAGCTGAACTGTGGTCTTAGTTTTAAGTTTTTACACTTTCTTCTCCTCAATAGACAATAGGAGGAGTTATATAAAACCTAGTCAACCTTTAAATTGGAGTCACCAACTCTGGAACACAGAACAATAATGGAAGAGTATCTGCAATAGATTTCCCATAGAAGAGCAGCACATTAAAGATCTACATCATCCTGTTTTCTACAGAGTGAAGACAGAAGCCCAGTAAATGTGCCATTAGCAGCCACGCAGTCAGTGGTGCAGAGATTTATTTCTAGAATCAGTAGTCTTATACCACAATTAGAGTAAAATTTAGAAGGAGGGGAGGGAAGATATCCCCTACAATGTTTAGTACTGATTTTAGAGGTTACAGAATACATTTTACCACGAATACATGCACATAAATTGTTTTACTTCTTCACTGGAGAGCGAAACAACTTAAAAATGGGTATTTTAAAGACCTTTCTGTGCCCAGTTTTCTTGGAAAAGAAACACAGTTAAGGTACAGAAAACTAGAGTTAGTTTATTTATGGTTATACTCTTAGTTTTCCCAGTTTAAAGACACTCATGTGATTGAGTTACATGAACGAACCAGCATCTTAAGAGTTCTGAAAAGCAAATCCAGAAATTCAGCTATGACTCAAAAAGACAGTCATTTTTTAAGCTTAGATCTCCAGGAACAGAAATTTCATCTACTAACAGTACAAACAAACTAAAAATAATTATGGCAGGCATTTTCTGTATAGTAATGAGAGAAAGAAAACAAATATAAGCATACATTTTAATAAATGAAATACTCGTTCCAAGACAATAGGTTATATTGCTTCTTTGCTTTAAATAAAGCAAGCAGCTTCTCTGTATTTATGGTTTTACTTATGGATGTACAATATTATGCTCTATACAATTCTTAGGTATGATTGTACTTCTAAGTTTTTACAAGAAGCATGTTTAAGATGTCATTAAGAATAAGAAATGAGGTGCTTACCCATTGAATTTCTATGCCTTTTGATAGATTATCAAGTCTTTCAAAATCTTCTTTATTTATTACACTTCCTCCTGAACTTGTTCTCCAGCCATTTGTTTTCCAGTTGTCAACCCAGCTCGTAATACCTATGGCAAAGGGAGAATTACCACAAAAATGCTATTAAAGAAGCCAGCAAGGATCAAGATGGAGCAAACAGCCTTTTAACAAGACATTAACTCTGTACAAAGTCTCAAGCAAAGATGGTGAAGATAGATGTTCTTGTTTGGTTCTCTACTACTGTCTTTCAGGATTGTGTTTTTCCATTATTACTGAAGTTACCCAACCATTTTTTTTCCAAACAGGGTCCCAGCCCCCTTTGGGCATCCACCTGCTCTGGTGTGGGTCCTCCATGGGCTGCAGGTGGATCATCTTTGTAGCTCTCTGCTGGACTTGCTCAAGCACCTCAAGCAGCTCCCTGTCCTTCTTGAACTGGGGGGCCCACAACTGGCCACAGGACTCCAAATGCAGACTCACCAGGGCAGAGTAGGGGAGGTCATCCTGCCCCTTCGACCTGCTGGCCACACTCCTTTTAATGCAGCCCAGGATACCCTTGGCCTTCTTGGCCACAAGGGCACAGTGCTGGCTCAGGGTCACTTGCTGACCACCAGCACTCCCAGGTCCTTCTCAGCAGAGCCGCTTTCCAGTAGGTCAGCCCCCAACATGTACATGCACATGCAAACTAACAGAACTGAAACAAGCAGCAAGTGACAGTTCTAGCAACTCCTTCCTTGACTAGTCATCACTTGGTCCTATTCAGTAGCTTTCTCTCCTTTCTAGGGTACTGCCACTCAAGGTGACAGAATTTTTCAAGGTAGGTTTTGCTTTACTTCTACATATAAGCCACCTGAAAAAGGAAAAAAAAAACAAACAACAAACTATGCTCTTCTATACTTCTCCACTTTCAGAAATCAGGGAGGAGGCTTCTGGAAAGCAGAATGACTTATTCGGAGGAAAATCTATACAGATTTTTTAACACACAAACCATTTATTTGCTTTATTAATAACAAGCAATGAAACAGGTAATTCCTTTCAGTGTTGGCGCTCAAGTATAGGCAGTTATGCTACGAACAAGATCCTCACACCCTCCCCCCCTCCCCCCCCCCCGCCGCAAGAAAAACCAAAGTGTTGAAGTGCAACATGTAATTTTCAACCAAAAGTTGCAGTAAGTTTTTGTTTAACATTATTTATAAAAAAACCCAAACAAATAAAAAGACACCTAAACCCAACTCCAAAGCTATCTGGAAACAGCAAACTCATGTACTCCCTTCATAAAAATGTGAAATACAAAGAAAAAATATTTATGCAGTTCCAAATTATCATGGGAGTAAAATCTGAAGATCTCGGGGAAAGAGGAAGTAGTTTTATTCCAAAATTAAATCATACTGGCTGCTTCATATGGTATTTATAGGGAATAAAATTTAATTTGCCAAATCTTTGGATGAAGGTAAAATTTTAAATACATACTCTGAGCACATATCATCTCTGGCTAGTCTTCTAGTGTAGCCTCAAAGCTAGGAATTGTAGTCTACATGTAAAAAGTGGGGAAACTTGACTGTACTTCACATGGATTAAGACAGCCTCTCCAATCCAAGCAAAGCAAAAAACCTACAGGGTTGCTACACCAGCTTCCGAGTACTTTCCCAAGTACATCCTTAACAGAGCATAGATGAACATTTTTTCTAGACTGTGGGTCATACTGAATGCCTTAAGACAAGTAACTACAGGATTTTTGTCAGCTTTTACTGTAACAGGCACTTTATTTCTACTTGTATTTCATGCAGTTAGCAGGTGATCCCCATAATATTCCAGGGCTTTTTCCCAAGCAGTCATGAGTATTGAAATAAGTAATGCATTCTTTTCCTTATATCCGTCTCCACAGGACTCAGTATGTTCTGCTGGCCTTATGTAATGAAATAGCATGCAGCGTGTCTTTAAGAATCAGGAAAACTAAAATCATTAGCTTACCATTAATAGTGAACTTGCTATCAGTGTAGATAATCAGCTTCTTGATGTTTTGACTCTTTGCTTGCTCTATTGCTTTGCAGGCTGCCTTAAGAACACAACAGTAGAATCACAGTTCAGAACAGCGTTTTGAACACATGCAATTAAAATACCAGTCGAATACCTGATGCTAACAGAAAACTACAAAGAATATTGCTGTAATCTCTCCATCAACGAGTATCAACATGCTTTAGATCAGAGGTTCCCAAAATTATGCATGCAGACGACCACCTAATGCATCAGGCAAACACTTGTGTTTCACTGGCAAAAAAACCCCAAACATTCTGATGTTAAACTCTGTACTGAAGGAGTAGCTCTTTGCCCTATTTTCTATCAAAGCCCCTATCAACTGCACACCAAGTTTTCGGCATTTTCTCCACAACTCTGAAGAGTAAGGATTCATACCAGTTCCAACAGTCTGTAACCCCTAAAAGGTGTGGGGGGGTTGTTGGTTTTTTTGGTGCTATGAAATATAATAAGAGGGAGAAGTGGCTGGGTCTGGATGTAGCGCTGAAAAGCTCTTTAGTGACAAGTTTGACCCCCGGCACATCACCATCACCTCTGCTCATTCCTCACAAAAATGAACTTCCTGTATGGAGATCAATTCCCCATTTCAGTTCATCTCCAAACACACTGCACAGGACAGCAGCAGTACCAGAATTAGGATGAGATAAGAAGTGAAGACTAAATCTGCTGTTGCGAACAGAAGTTCGCTTCAGAAGTAACAGAAGTTACTCCTGAGAGCCTAGAATTGTTTATTTATCTAAGGAATATGATATGATACTCTGATCCTATCACAATAAGCAGTCAATTCTCCTCTTAATTGCTACTCAGCAGCTCTCACCCCAAGGTCTGAGATATACACATTAAAAATGCAAAGGATACATATTTGAGAATGAGGCTTCCCTAATGCAAAGCTGTTTTAAATAGCTGTGCTTGGCCTGATGATATTTGGGAATTCTCAAGGTGAACTACCCTATTCAAAACCAACAAAGATCAATAAAATCTGAAAAAAACTGTCTTCTGAATGCCAGAGTTGAAATGGTCATGAGCATGCTACTGCGATCTAGCATGCAGAAGCATTTTAGGACATCTACTACTTACATGTATTTCCGCTCTTTGATTAGTCTGCCGTCCAGGAAGTCTTTCACTGGTATTTCTGTGTCCGAGGAATGAGGAGTAGATTAGTTACCCCAAATAGTCAGAATGGTGTACAATGTATTTATTTTTCTAATGTGTAGTCAAGAGAGCTACATTTATTTTATAAAGGAGGATTAATAGATATGCTAGCTCTAACTTTCACCTGCATAGGGCAACCTGCATATCTGGACCTGTCATCAACATGCAGTTACATTTGTTGTCTTCTGTGCACACCTATGCCTATTTTAAAACTTTCTGCATCACTTTCTGCAACCCCTAAAAGTATTATTTCCAGTTGATTTTCCCCATATTCTTACCTCCCAAAGAAACTGATTTCTATTTTCCCCTCAGCAACTCACTAGTCTCATAGCACTGTCATTATGAGTCTCAAGAGCAAGGTTTCATACTCAAAAGGAGGCTGTTATTATAAATCACACACAAAAGAAACAGTAACATATTTAAAAAAAAAAAAACAACAAACAAAACCTATCCAGCTACTTACAAAGGGTGGCCTGGTCCCCAGTAGACACCTATTCCAGCTCGTGCTCTATTACGTCCATTACCCGAGCAACAGCCATCTGTATAAACGACTGCAAAGTCACCTACAAAGGAATTACCAAAAGCAGAAGTTCAAGTACTCCTTCAAGGACGTAGACTCTTTAAGCAAAAAGAGAAGTCTGCCAGCAGATTAATCCCCAAAACTTCCCTCCCCAGAGAGCCCTTCAAAAAGTTAACCACAGAAGCCATGTAAGTCAGTAATGCCGAACACCCAAAGTCCCACTGCAGCTTCACACCCTCACTGGTGTCAAATCAGTCAGCCCCAGGAAGCACCCCTGCCCCAAGTTCAATATTCTCACTACAGTTCCCATTTTCTTCAGTCAGCTTGAAAACTTCCCAGATATATCTGTATATTTATATATAGTCTGTAACCCAGACACGCATAAAAATCACACCTGTAGCGACCAGATTAAGCTATATGTTGATACCAGTTAAAGCCAATTAAAATTACACTGAAAGACAATGTGAACAAATATATCATGGCTCACATTTCCATTTTAAAAAGAAACAATGTTCTGCTGGGCCTAATGCTACCATACACAAACCTCCCTAAAAGCTATTCAATAATTACACTTGTGTGCTTATGGAAGAACGCAAAGAATGGAAAAGAATTACAGGAATAATGGAAGACCTCACCCGTATATGAAAATTTATCTTCGCTGACTGTTGGTGCTGAGTATACCTCATCATGTTTTACACGCTTTGCAATGTGTTCTTCGCTTGTAGACTGTTCATATGGCCTTTTACATGTATTGCAACACAAGACGTTTATTTCTGCTTCCTTTCCCTGGCTACTGCTACTTTCCTGTGTAACAGCTGGAGGACTGCTTGCCCCTTCCAAAAAAAAAGGGCAGAGAGAGAGAAAAAGTTCAGCTACGTACAAGATCAACCTTTATTTGAAACGACTGCTTCTAAAGTCAAGTTATCACCTATTAGCAATGCTACTCTGTTAACTGACACCACCCCAGATTATTATACAAAATAGACTGTAGCGTACAGCAGTCGTTCTGATCCTAGATCAGACTGAAGCAGAGACATGCACGTAATGGCCCTTAAAACTACCATGCTACAAGCAACGTTCTCCGAGCACCTACAGAAACACTTTGGCGGCACCCGGGAGGGCAGGGCCCCCGCCGCAGTCCGCCCCGTGCCAGGCCTCCGCCGGCGGCCGAGCCGAGGCCGCTGCCCGCCTTCAGCCCAAGCCGCGCTGTCACCCCGGGGCCGAGCAGGGGCCAGGCGGGCTGCCGCAGCGCGGAGCCCCTTCCCCGGCGGGCCGCAACACCGTCACCTCCCCACCTCCCTCCCGGGCGGGGGCGAGGGGAGGACGGGCTACCTGCCGGCTCGGGCTGCTGCTGCCGCCGCCCCAGGAGCCCAGCGCGCACAAAGGCCCAGGCGTCCTCCTCGGCGGCGAACTTCTTAAAGCTGGCGGAGGGAAACTTGTGCACCTGCTCCTGACACTCCGCCCTGCAACACAGGGGCGGGAGTGAGGCGGGCCCGGCCCGCCCCGGCCCGGCGGCGG
>VZTV01049058.1:0-28033 GCA_013400875.1 Anhinga rufa
CCCCCCCGCCCTTGCGCGCAAGAGCGGCGCACGCCCAGCCAGACACACGCACACGGGGCTCTTCCCTCCGCACCCCGCGAGCCCCGTGGCACCCAGCAGCTCTGCGCTGGGGTGTTCCCCCCCCCACCTCGTCCTTCCCGGCTGTCGGGAGCTGCCACGCGTTTTTGGCCGGTGACGTTCCTTCCCCCCGCTTTGCCTTACCTGCAGGCGGGGGGTCTGGGCAGGGGGGCGGACGCGGGTACGTGGAGCAGCACCGGTGCAAATTCCCCCAGCGCCTCGGCACGCTGCCTCTGCCTGCCCCCCCGCCGCCGGGGAGGGCCCGATCCTGCCCCTCCGAAGCCTCTGCTCGTGCAGCGCGTGGCCCCACGTGGATTTTCAGGCTGGCGTTGCTCCACCGAGGTGGGTGCTCTTAAACCGCTGTCCCAGGACAGCCACCCCAAAACCTTGCTGCTGACGGGGCTGTGCCGGACTCGGCGCGACAGGGACGCTGCGGCCCCTCATCCGGGCGAGGGGCTGCGGATTTTGGGTGTAGGTAAGGTTTATTCTGGTTATTTTCTTTCCTCCCCTGGGCTGATTTGGTGCTGGTGGCCCTAGCCTGGGGAGCGCTGGGGCTGCCCGCGTCCCTTGGGAGCTCAAAGCGAGCTGCTGCCCTGCCCTCGGGATTGCTGCCTGTGGGCTCCTGAAGGTCACGGACCTCTGGACGAGCCTCATGGCTTCTCCTTTCCTCCCCCCCCGCCTTGCCCTTCAGCCCCTGCAGTTGTCGTGGCTTTGCCAGGCTGAGGCATCCGCACTTGTGCTCGGCTTGGAGCAGGTGGACGACGTCCCCAGAGCGGCGGGGGGCCGCTCCTCGGGTTTCGCCGGTGCTGCCAGCGCAGTGGAAAAGCGCCGTCGCCTCCGCCGCGGCAGGGATTTCATGTGCTCGTGTTGAAGGGACGTTAGCTCCCGCGTCTGGTGGCTCGGCGCTTCCATTCCTGCCCCGGCTCCCCCCCCCCCCACCGCAGCACCAACCAGCTTGGGGGCTCCTCGTGCCGGGCAGTCGCGTCCCTGCGTGTGCTCCATCCTGCTGGGGGGCTCTGGGGACCTTGGGAAGTGCTGGCTCTGGCAGCGGGTGACCTTGGGCAAGTCCCTTTGCTTCCCCGCGCTTCAGTGTTGCTCTCAGGGGGGTGGGGTGCTGTTTAATTTGTTTAATCCCCCCCCTCCTCACTGGTGTGGGGCGCTTGGCTCCGCTTGGGAAGTACAACCATGGAGCTGGCAAGGGCTGTTGCTATTTTATCCTGTCCCCGAGCGGGCAGGGTGGAGGCATGGACGGTGCCGGAGTCGCCCGGGGTGGATTTTTCCCAGGCTGCCAAGTGAAACAAGTGGGGTCTGATTCTCATTTAACGCCGCAGCCCTTTACTGTGACTCTGGCAACGTAAAGGAGCCTAAATATGGTCATAAACCACATCCACTTTGAGGTCCCTCCGTGCTGCCAGGGCAGCGTAACAGCGGCTTTGTGCGAAGGAGAACAAAGCCGAAAGTGTCGGAAAAGTACGGGAGCGGGACCCGGCTGCCGCGGTGCTGGCGCGTGCCGGGAGCTGCCGCTGGCGGCTGCCTGGCGGGAAGGTGCCGGTGCCGGTGCAGGCCCCGGCTCGCGGAGGAAGGATGAAAGTAAGGGTGGGGGGTGATGCCGCCCGGCTCATCCCGAAGGACCAGGAGGGCTTTGACCGGGAGAGGAGGGCTCAGTTACAGGCTCTGCCACTGCGACCCTGGGCAAGTCATTTAAACCTAAAAAAGCATCAGTGGGCAAGGGCAGAAATTGCTTTTCCCTCTTTTTTTTCCAAGCTAGCGCGCTTCGAGGGGCCAGGCCGGCATCGCTCGGAGCATGCCGGGAGGGACCTGCCATGGGGATGCTGCTCGGCGTACCCCCGCCGTGAGGGACTGCAGGGCTGCGGACGTTTTACAGTGGCTTGTTTGGGAAAGGGGGTGAGGGACGTGTGTTGTTGGCATCGCCCCCGCTTCGCCGGACCGCTGCCGCCCTGCCGGGTGCCCCGGCAGCCCCGCGCCGGCGGAGGTGCTGCGCAGAGCCGTGGTGGCGCGAGGCAGCCCCGGCCAGGCAGTGCCCGAGGCTTGGGAAGTGAGCAGGCAGCATCCCATTAAATCCCATTAATACCCGGGAGCGCACGCAGAGGTGGCCCGAGCGGGGCCCGTGGCGAGCAAGCGCGGGCAGCGGCGGGGGCTGCCGTGCAGACGCCGTGCCGGACTTCCCCATCTGCAACCAGAGCTAAAAATATCCCCTCTGCCTCGCCCCGTAGCCGTCCCATCTGTTCGGAGGGCGAGCTCCTCAGGCCAGGGACTCTTTCTTATTTTTATAGCTATTTTGGCAGTTCCTAGAGGCTGAGCCGTCCGGAGTTCAGAGGTGACTCTATTGCAAATGACAGTCCTGCCCCCGGGAAGGTACGGCTCTGCTGCTGAGCCAGACGCGGTGAGCGAAAAGCAAGTGAGTCAGAGCAGGGGTAGGGAGGAGGAGGAGGAGGAGGAGGGTTGGGGAGGGAGGGGAGGCGCAGAAAGCCGCCCCTGTGCCGGGTGCTGTGGGGTGGGAGCTGGGTGCCCCCGGCCGCGCTCGCCCTCCCCGTGGCAGCAGGACTACGGGATGCATCAGCCCCTCGCCTCCCTGAGACGGTATTTATTACTTCACCATCCGATGCGCCTCTCAGGGTTGGCTTTTGGGGTTTTTTTTTTCCTACTTTTCTTTCCTTTTTTCCCCTCTAATTAGAGAAGCTTTCAATAAAAAGCTGAAATTTGTTAATCATTTTGTTTGATCAGAGCTTAGGCACTGCCGGAAGACCTCTAGGTTTTTCCCTCTGCCTTGTTTGAGCAGCAGTTTGCTTTTGCTTTCAAGATGGATCTAGCCGTCTGCCTGCCAGCAGCTCTACCTCCACAGATCTGTCGCTTTTCATCTCGTGCTCCACTTTGGTTTGCTTGTGGTTTTTCTTTAATTTTATCTTTTCCCTCGCTCCTGGTGTCTCCCTGCTGGAGCTCCCCACTGCTTGAAAAACGGACAAGAGCTTGCATCCTATAAAAAATTAAGAAAAAGAAGTGCCCACGTGGAGCGAGGGCTTGTTAAATACGTGGGAAATCAATCCAGAGTGATTTATTTTGGGGAGGGGGTGTGTGTGTGTGTGGGCTGAACATTTGCTTTCTCTTAAATGGTGGTTAAAATGATGGGGGGAGTGGGGCCTCTGAGCTGCACGGGGAGAGTTTTTTGGGGAAGCTCAGCCCGTTTTAGCGTGGTTCGCGCCGAGGCTGGGGAGATGCAGCAGCTGCTCCCCAATCCCTCGGCCGCTCTCTCTTGAGCTATAGGTGAGCCTCTTCGCCTATATAAAAGCAGGGCAGTAGGTATGGATGAGACGAGGTGCATGTGATGGTGTCGGGGCTTCTCGCTGTCGGGGTCCGGTCATGGTGAGGGGTCCGGTTTTTTTTTTCTTTCCTGGCTGCGGTTGAGCACTGGGATGCCGGAGCAGCCACCGGGGCCTGTTCCTGATGCCGGGTGCTGCCGTGGCGTCCAGTGGGGCTTTTCACAGCTTTGTGCCGCTCCAGTCCCTGCGGGAACAGGCAAGCGGTGCCGCTGCTCGCCGGCCTGCCGAAAGCGAAGCCTGGATGGGCAGGAGCGGTGCCGGGGCGGGTGCCTTGGTGTGCGCGGTGAGGATGAGCTGGTAGGGCGGGATGATGCCCGCGCCGGGATGTGTCAGGCTCCGGCCACCGCCCAGGAGCCACTGCCGTGTCCCATCCCGAAGCGGCCAGACCAGAGCGCGCCAGGGCCGCACGTTTCGCTCCGTGCCGAGCCGGACACGTATGATTTCACAACATGCAATTAGCCGTTGGTTTTCCCGGAGCCGGCGCGCAGCCGGTGCCTGGTGGTTGCGCACGGAGGGGCTCGGCAGCACCCGTGTTCCCGACCCTCCTTGCTTTAATTGATCAGCGCTAATTGGAATCCAGAAGCGGGGAGTGAGTCCTTGCCGTCTGTGCTGGCGTTGCCCCGGTGCCCGGGTCCTGCCGGCGCGACCGTCTCAAGGTCAAAGCCGTGCTGTGGTGTCTTTGGGCTGCTGCTGGGCACGAGCCGGCGCGGGGTTGAAGCGCTCCTACCTCCTGCCCTGAGTCAGCGTTGTTTTGGGGTTGGAAAGGTGGTGATTAAATGACCTATTTCTGGGCAGGGAGGAAGAGGAGGGAGGAATTGTTTCTCTTTCCAGAACTTCAAACAGCTTCCAGCAAGCACCCGGCGCAACCCCAAAACTGCTTCCAGGAGGAGGTGCCTCCGATCGCCCCCGAACCGGGAGCGGGGTGGGGGACCGGGTGCCGTGGGGAAGGGCGACCTCCCGCTGCAGCGCTGCTGCTGCATCGGCCTTTTTTTGGAAGGAGGCAGGGCGAAGCCATGGGTCCTGATTTTTTTTTTATTATTAATGTTTTTTTTTTTTTCTTTTCCAGCCCAAAAATAGAGTAAAGAGATTTGGGAGGCAGCGCCTGCCCACAGGGCCGGGTCCCTGACCTGAGCCCACCCCGGGGCTGCAAAGGGGTCACCTCCTGTAGGCTTATCCGGGAAGGTAGCAAAGGGATTCCTCCTCCTCCTCCTCCTCCTCCTCCTCCTCCTGCAACACGGGGGATGATTTGCATCGCCTGCGAGGCCAGATCCTGCACCGGTGCTGGGGGCTGGCGGCAGGGTGTTACCTGCCCAGGAGGATGCAGCGGAGCTTGTGGGGTGGAAGATGTTATTGATGGATATAAGCGGCGGTTATAAATAGCCCTGGTTGAAAGTTTTCATCTTCCTTTTGAAATGAAAGTGCCTCTTGGAACAATGTGACTTTTCTCCATCCTTTTGGAAAGCATCTTTTTATTTTTTCTTATTTTTTAAGATGAAACTTTTTAAAAAAAAAAAAGAGAATTTTTCCTTTCCAATTATTGGAAGACTTCAGGGAAAAACTGCTAGGCGCCACAGAAACAAATACCCAGGAACACATCCCATGTCGTGCAGGTGGGGAAAATATGTGGGGTCAGATTGGTTTGGTTTGGTTTTCCTCAAAAAAAGAAGTTGAGAATGGAAAATGTTCATGGTGTCAGCGACAGTTTTCTCTCAAAGCGGTCAAAATTTTGGGGGCTGAAGAAAGGGGGTTTGCTTAAAACCTGCTGCATCGAGCTTAAAAAAATGAAGTAAGTTAAATAAATTGGATGAAGGACCTCTGTTTAGTAAAAAACTGGCAACGTTTCTGGGTTTCTGTCTGGAATTTTTCAGTTGTAAAACCTGAAATCCTCCCCCACCCCGAGCAGTAACCTTGAGACATGGTGCCGGAGCAGGAGTTTCCACCAACAGGGAAGAAAAAAATTAAAAAAAAAAAAAAACAAAACGTGGACGAGTTATTTTGACCAGCCAGACATATTTTTTTTTCACCGCTACAGTCCCTGAGACCGTCCCGTCGCGCAGCCCCAGGCCGCAGTGGTGACGCCAAGAGCATCTTCTCCCGGGGGAGCAGGAGATCAAACAGCGCGGTGAGGGGCCGCGGCGGGGAACGGCCAGGATCGGGCTCCAGGCATGGGTGCTCCGGGTCCGTGGTGGCATCCGTGGGAGAGGACCTTCTGCAAAGAAATGAGTGGGTTTTGTGTCAATCTTGAGGCAGAGGGGGGCTGTGTGTTTGCACAACCATAGGTGGGGTCTGAGCTGTCATGCGTTGTCTAAATATCGTGATAAATGTCCCGGCGGAGCTGGTACCTGCAGGTTTCTTGCCGGCATGTGAGTGAGCTTTCAGCCTTGGGAGGAACAACCCGTCTTGCCTGAGCGCAAGTGGTTGGGGACCGTGGCTGTCCCCGGGGTGCGGTGTCCTGCGGCACCCGCAGCATCTCTGGGCTCTGCCTCACCTTGTCCGGGAGGGGAGCCTGGACGAGAGGGCGACAGGTTGGAGCGGCTGAAGGACCTGCAGCTTGTTAAAAACCCCGGTGTTGCCGGAGCCTGACTCTGCCAGCCACCGCCGTCTCCCTGCCAGGCGGCGTCGGGGGGAATTTTGCCCTTTAAAATTGTGCCGAAGGGAGCTTTGATTTTTGGCAGCATCCCCTGACCGAGGCACCTGCGCCGTCGGGTCCGGAGCCTGGCACGTGGCACTTGGGCTGGCTGGGAACTTGCTGGAAAACCCATGGCGGGAAGCAGAGGGTTTGTGTGCTGCGCTGAGTGTCTCCTCCGGTGCTTGCACCGCTGGGGAGGTCACGGCGGAGGCGAGGAGGTGCCTCCGGGCACCGTTATCCCTGGGGATAAACCACGTGCTCCCTGGAGATGTGTCTCTGCCCTTAAGAAAAGCCTGCCATAGCGGCAAATTTATTTCGATAACTGGGAAGCGGGGTGGAAGAGTTGGGTGAAGGCAGGGCTTGCTCGGGCAGGGGCTCGGGGCAATTTGCAGCCCAGTTTTCCAGTGAGGAGCAGCGCTTGGGATCGTGCGGGCAGTGCGTGCGTGCTGGGCTCTCCTCCGAGTGCACGGGGCGGCGTGGGGGCTCCTGGGAAGGGCTCAGGACTGCGGGGCCGGGGCGCAGCAGGAGCCAGGCTGCTCTCCAGCCTCTTCTCTTGGGTGATGTTCTCCCAGAGAGCTGGATGCGCCGCTGGACATCTCGCTCTGCGTGGCTTACGAGGGCTCAGTGTCCCACCTCTTGGGCTTCAGGCACAGGGATCAATCATGGATCCATCCCCAACCTTCCCTGACTCGGCACGGCCGTCCTTCCCACGCGCCGGCAGCGAGCCGCCGGGAAAACTAGCACCTCTCGACTCGCTCGTTCAAAAATATCTTCGGCCCCGCGCGGATGCCGCTGCCAAGATGGGGAGCGGAGCCGGCGCTACCTCTTTGCAGAAATCTGTCGCTCGCTCGGCGGTGGGGAGGTTGGGAGCCGCGTAGCGCCGAGCCCCATCGCTTTCTAAAATAGAAGCAGAACAAATGGTTGGAGCAGGATGCTGGTGGTGAAGGCAGCCAAGCCTCTTCCCGTGGCAGCTGGTGGCTGGTATGCTGCTTCTTGCTCCCTCCATCAATCCTCTCCCCAGAGCTGGCGTTGTATTGCAGGGGGGAGAGGCGAGCGTCTGCCTTTTGGGGTGGCGTTGGGCGCACCGGTGCTTTTTGGGGGTTCGGTGCGATCCCCCTTTGGTTTTTGGTACGGTTGAGCTTGAATCGAGCCGTGGGGGCGGCGGGACAGAAGGGGTTTTGGTGCAGCAGCGTGGTGCCGTGGCGGTGCGCGCCGGTGCGAGATAAGGAGGAGACACAGGGACTTGGGTGGCACCCGTTCGCGGAGGGACTTTGTCCCAAAACAATGACGTAGGTGCCAGGTTGAGCCTCGGGGCACGGCGCGGTGCCGACCCGGCGTGTCAGACAGGTGAGCATGGAGCTGCCGTATCGGCCGCCTGCTCCGGCGGGAGGGTGGGGGTCCCAGTGGGGTGAGCTCCTGGGTGCTCCCAGGGTCCCTGGGTGTCGTGGGAGCCGCCTTCGGGCCATTCTCTCCCTCCTCCAAAGGAGCGTGGCCGGGGCAAGGCTTACCGCGCCCGGCTGAGCCGCAGCACCTCGCTGCACCCTGCCAAGGGTCAGGTTCCTCGCCGCCCCGCTCCCCCGCAGACGCCGCTCCCGAGGTGGGACGAAGCCGCGTGTCCTCGCTCCGGCCGGCTGCTGGCACCCAGGAGAGGAAACGGTGAGACCGGCTCTGGTTGCAAATCAAGGGAGTTTGGAAAAAACCTGTTAATTGCCCTCTGATCTTTGAAGTTTAAGGCCAGACGCCAGCGTGTGCTTTAGCAAGCAGAATTTCACGCCTGCCTTTGTGCCGGAGAGGGCTGCTCCAGCTGGATGAGATGGAAGTGGGAAGGTCGGGAAGAGGCTTCCCGTAAGGGAAGATGTTCTTGCCTTGTCCTTTCCAGCGGAGAGGAGCAGCCACCACGAGCTCAGCATCCGCTCGGGTGACCTTCAGCGCATTCTGCTTGGCGAGGGAGGAAGGCTGCTTTGCATGCCTTCTCCCCACGATGCTACACATGTACCAAGCAAAAGGGGTCTTTTTTGTTATGCAAATACAGCTTTGTTTTTAGTTTCTCAAAGATAAATACCTTTGAGGCTAAATAGGGAGCTCAGGGCTGCTAAAAGCGACCCTGATGGCTCAGGGGCTGACAGGTCGGATGCTAAGGCTGGCGGTTTGGGGGTTTGGCTTCTCTTTGGGGACTGAAACGAAACGCTCTGAATTTTTTTTTTTATTTTTTTTTTTCCCTGAGGTTATACAAGCTTTTCTGAAGGTCTGGTCCCAACCTGGTAGAGATGGGTCGTTGCACCCGGGAGCGTTGCAAGCTCCGGCGTGGGGTCCGTGGCTGGTGTGCAGCACCCGCTGCCCCATGCCTGCATTTCCCACTTTTGCAATGATGCGCTGTGATTTTTTTTTTTTTTTCGTTTGTTTTCAAGCATTTATGAGCTCGGGAGACCCTTTTCTCCCAGCATCGTGCTGCCTTCCGACAACCCCCGCTTCAAAGCTGCCTTTCTGAGCTGTGTCCAGGCACCGTGGCTCCGGCACGGGACCGACGGTGATTTCCACGTGCCTCCCAATACCCGCCACCTGGGTTTTGCCGTCGGGTTCTTTCTCAAGCCTCGCAAAGAGAGGAGCCGAGGGGTGCGGGCTGCATGGCTGGAGCAGCGCTGGACGCTGTGCCAGGTGCTGTGCACCGGACCGGAGCACCCTTTTCTCACCTCCCCACTTGCAGCCGCACACTGGAAGGGTGCGTGGGTGAGCATGGCGTGGGGTGAGGCATCCCCCGGGGCTTTCTGGCTTCCTTTGGGACCCCGTGAGCCCGCTGGCAGCTCGTCTCCCTCGTGGTGGGGGTCACGGGCCATTGGGCTGTGTTTAGGCAGAGGTGTTTGTGTACGATCTTATTTTTATTTGTGCGTCTTTTGGAAATTTTTCGTCACAGCGGGTGCCGGTTCAGTGCCTGGCAATGGGGCGGGAAGGGGCGCGGGGCGGGATGGAAATACGGTTAAAACTGTTTTAGCTTCTGCTCGTGCAGTTTTCCTATTCCTGTGCTGCAGGAATGCTTGAGGCTCCTGGGATTTGGGAGGGCGAAGCCTTCAGGGCTCTGGCTCGGGTCCTGGTCTATCCCTCCTGTGGTGTCACAGGTCTCCTTCCCGTCTGAAAACTAACTGACACCAGCGCAGGGGCTCTTCGGGGCCGAACCATGATAGCGTGACCCAGAGGTATCTCATGGCCTTGCAAAAACACGGAGGAGCGGCGGGTTTTTCTCCCGTCGGGAGCCAGACAGAAGCTTGGGGACGCCCGCGTCCCATTGGCGATGGGATGCCGCCGGGACCTGACGTGGGCAGAGCAAGGTGGAGAAGAAAGATGATGGAAAATATTGGTAAAAAGGAGCTGGGCAGCTCTTTCGGAGCTGCATCTTTGCAGAGTTGGTTGGTTTTGCCACCGGCCGGGTGCTGAGCCGTGGTGGGCAGAGCTAAGGCCGTCCCGAATTAGGGTGTTCCTGCTCCGGGCTGCCTCCGGTACTGCAAAGGCTGCCTGGGAGTTTAGGAGGGAGAAAGCTGTCACCTTGTCCGGGCAGGGTGGCAGCCTGCATCCTCCAAAACCCTGCGGGGTCTGGAGCACCCGCGCCCAGGGAAGCTGCTGCCCAACCGATGCCCAGGAGCGGGTACCCCAGCCCGGGGGGCAGGAGCTGACCCCCGCCCCTGCATCTCTCCGGCTGCGGGTCAGCCCTGCTCCCCTAGCATCTGCTGGTGAAGCCAAGGTGACACCTTGGTTGCTTCTTTCTTTTTATTCTTTTTCCCTAAATACATTACCAGTGCAGCTTGTCCATATTTCAGCCTTCCTCTCCCTCTTGTTCTCGCGCTGAAGTCTATAATGCTGAAATTATAGCATCACCCTTGTTGCCATGGCAACGCACAGGGATTTTTTTTATTTTTTTTTTAAAAAAAAAAGAGGACCAGAAGCTCCTCCAAGGATTATGACTTCAGTGAGGGATCAGGCTGGAGGGGAATCTGGGTCACGGCTGGAGCAGGCTTTTCTTCCAGCCTGTCTTTGGTAATTCCCAGTACTGCGACCCGGAGGGGGGAAGGCAGCAGGGCAGGGCAGAGCCACCGTTAGCACCCATGGGTGCTCCCCGGCGTGGGTCCGTCTGCCCCGGGAGGTGCTGCGCTTTCCGTATAGATCACTCATCGCCTCTGCACGCCCTGGGAAAGAGCATCCTCTGCGGGCTCGCTATTATCACCCAAAATCCAGGCTTTTCAACCAAAAGTCTTCTCTATTACAAAGCGCGCGGTGCCTGCGGGAACGCCAGAGCCACGCTCCCCCCCGGCCCCCGGCCCCGGTTTGTGCGTTGCAAGTTTTCTCTCTCATCCCCCAAAATAAACAGGGCTCTTTTTTTTTTTTTCCTAATTTTTTTTTTTTCCTCTTTTTCTTTTTTTTTTTTTTTTTCCCTCCCTTTTTCCACACCCCCAGAGCCGCTGTTGCTGGTGGCAGGGAGCCCAGACTCCGTAGGAACTCAGAAATGCTGCAGATCCAAGCCCCGGCTGCCCTCTCGGTTTCGCAATCCTTTGGAGGGGGGTAGAGAGAAGGAATAAAATGGGAGGGATTTTTTTTTTTTTTTCTTTATTAGAGATTTATAGACTTTCCCACCAGTAGGGACAAGGAGCCGGAGCCGAGCGGCCAATTTTCTACAGTAAGTTTCCAACACTGCTCGTCTCTGGCCTCTGCGAAACCCTCTGCGGCCTCGCCTACGGTGGGTTGGGTTGGTTTAATTTTTGGAAAACCATCGGCGATGCTGGCGGGGGAGCGGCGGGGCGAGGGCTGCCAGCACGGGGGCAGCGGTGCTGCTCCGTGTGCCGGCACCTCCCACAGCAGCGGCCGTGGGTTAGGCGATGCGAGAGGCCGGGAAAACTCAGCTCAGGTGGGTTTTTTGAGCTGTTAAAGCTTTTTTTATTTTTTTTTTTTCCTCTACCTGTTTTTCGATCGTATGCGAACCCTTCGGCTTGGGCTTGCCGGTGATGCCGTCACTCGCGGCTGCGGTCCCTCCGGCTTGCCGGGCTTGGCGCTGCTGGGGTGCCTTCACCACTGTCTTCATCCCCCTCTGCCATTCGGCGTCTCGGGGTTTGTGGTCCATTTATTTTTAGGTAATTGCAGCGTCCGGGCTCTGAAGCCACCAGTGGGTAACGCGCAGCCGGACAAGGGAGGTTTTTGTTCCTGAGCGTATTTTAAGCAGCTCGTTTTTTACGGGCGAGAGCTGCCAGTGAGCTCCTCGCGGCCGCTGTGGAAGGATCCGGCCGATGCCATAGCCGGCTCCTGGCCCCGCAGATGCCACCTTACCCGCACCCGGTACCGGGCACGGGGCAGGGTGCGAGGGTTTGGCTCCCCGGCCCCGCTCCGCACCCTCGCGCAGGATCCGGCCCTCCACCGAGCGCTCCCACTGGGGAGAAAAAAAATCCTCCCACCTAGAGCTGTGCCTGGGTGAGATCTGGGTCCTGGCAGCTCTGGTCCGCATGCCCAGTGATTAATGGGATTAAATCGGTGCTCCTAGGAAGGGTTTTTATTTTGAATCTGGTTTTCTCAAGACTTTTTAAGCGGGGCGGGGGCTGCGCCGCGCTGAGATCTGATTAGATAAGGGAGAGCTGCCTGTGAACAAAATTCCTACCGGATAATTATTTATACCTCCATGTGCGTCATTAGTAAACATCTGGATCCGCTCCAAACATCTTCATTTGATTTGTTTTGTAGTCTCTCGACAGGGATGTTTGCTGGATCCCCTCCCCACCTCCCTTTCGTCGCGTGGCTTTGGACGACTCGGCTGAGATTAGGGGGTGGGCTTCGAGCAGTTGCCCCGCTGCCCGCCGGGACGGGCTCATCCACGCGCTGCCTGCTCAGCGCCAGCCTCGCCTGCCCGCTCGCCCCCCGGGCGTTGCCGGTCTTGGGGCTGGTTTAGCAAATTCCCAGCTCCTGGATTCCCGTGATGGGGTGAGAGTCACATTGCCCTTCCTCGGGAGGAGAAAGTTTTTGGTGTTTGTGGTTGCAAGAAAAATAAGAGTGGCCAAAAAAACCCAAAAAGCAACCCCAGATGTGTTGCTTTCTATTTTAAAACATCATCGTTTGATTTGGGGGCGAACCAGACTCCTGACCTTTGGGAGCGCGTGGGGCTGGCAGTCACGCCGAGTTCTTCGAGGCCAGGGCTGACTTCTCGCTCTGTTTGTGTAGAGCCAAGAAATTAATATTAATAACTTTCCCTGAATGAGAGCTGAGTACCTGCTTCCCTGGGGCTCCTTGGAAGGCTCTGGCTCGGGTGGATAACATCAACAGTCATTATGAACAGGACGGAGAGCATCTCCCCGCGCCGCATGCAGCTGGGATGCAGATGGGAAGGGACGGGTGTGGGAGGGGAGAGATGAAGCCTCTGGCTCGCTTTTAAAGCACCCAGGGCAGGGCTTTCAGGCGCCATGAGCGGGGTTGTTTTTTTTTTTTTTGTGTTCCTCCATCCTTTTCGCAGCCCTGGCCTCTCTTTGCACGACTGCGGCGGAAAAACCATCCCGAGTCACCGGAGCCGGCAGCGAACGCCAGCTCCCTCCGCGTTGGCTGAAATCTGGGTCTCACCTTTGCCAGGCTCTCAGGGAAAAAAAAAAGTTTCAGTGCTGCACCCAGCCTTAATCTCTTTAAACTGTATTTCGCTAATCCTTCATTAGGATCTCATTGTGAGCTTGTTATCCCGTTAGGGCTTAGAGCCGCACGTGGCGGCATCGCCCGCAGAGCCGGGGCGGGAAGGGGCTGTGTCGTCCCTGCCGGCGCCACGTGCTCCACCAAGACGGGCTCTGCTCCGCGGGGATGGGTGCCCGCTGCTCCGTCCCACCCCGCCGGCTTTGGCTGCTCCAAGAGGGGCAGGTGACAGCAGGAGCGGGTGCTGGGTGCCTGCGGTCCCGGTGTCTTCGGCGAGGACATCGTTTTCTGTTTTATCTTCCCCTCTGTCGCCGGACGTGCCCGTCTGGGGTGTCAGCGCCGGGGAGCGGACGGTGCGATGTAAAATAGAGCTGGGTTTTGTCTGCGCCGAGGCTAGGTCTTCCTTAGGAGCATTTCTGAGCGCTCCCACTGCCGCGGACCCAGGTGCCAAGGGCGAGGATTTAGCTGGGGTTATCCAGCGGGCTCGCGGGAGGTGACCCTGAAAGGCATGCCAGGAGGAGGGCGAGCTCAGTGCGCGCTTAACCCCCTTCCCGCTCCCGCAGGAGCCTTAAAAAGGGCATCGGTTGGACCCGGCTTGTCGCGGGCAGATTCCTTCCCTTAGCGAGCGGCCGCTTTCCCGCTGGGAGGCTGGAGCTGGTGCCCTGCTGCTCCGTGCCGCCGGCTCCCCCAGCCTGTCCCGGCACGGCCACGCTCCCCTTCGCGGCACCCAGCTTTTGCATCCTTCCCCCATGCGCAGGCACCTCCTTGGGGTGACTGGGTGATGGCAACAGCCCTGCAGCACCCAGGGGGTTGGGATACCTGCGAGCCCCGTTTTTCGAAGGTGGGTTGGAGGAGGAGAGCTGCCTCCCATGAGCCTAAAGCCGGAGAGGTGGAAAGTCTGTCTCGCCAGATAATCGAGCGGGGCTAAGCACGCTTGCCTTGCAGGCTGCGATCTGCAAGACATCAGGAGATGGTCTGCAGAACGATTGCAAGAAGCAAAACAAAAACCGCACGCCCACACATTCCCACATGCGCAGGCAAACAAGGAAGCGAGCATACAGGGGGATAAGCGAGCAGCCAGAGTTGAGACTCAGTTTTATTTGGTGGAAAACGAAAGCCATTGCGGCAAGTGAGAGGGTTCCTGGCTTTTTCCGCCCCCCCCTCAAAAAAAAATTAGGTGGGATTTTTATCTTCCCTGTTTTCGTTTTGGTGTAGAAACGTGGTTCTGAAGAGGAGTTTGGTGGCTAAAAAATTGCTGCCTGTTTTAGTGCTTTCCTGTCCAGCCTCCTCTTTGCTGGAAGGTCTCGCAGGCATGTATGTTAACGTGTCCTCGTCCGCTTCTACATGCCAGATACAGTGGGGTCAGGAGGAGGGAGGTGACTCCTCTGACATTGCCCAGCAAACCAGGCTCTAAAAATGCACGTGGCTTGCTTGAGAGCATTTGCTGGCGTTTAAAGTTTAATGCACATTTATTTGCCTTCTGGTTGCGGAGCACCTCTGCAGCTCGTGCTTTTTTGGCGGCCGCTGGGGCACGAGGGCACGGTGAGGGGCTTGCGGCAGCGCTCGGCTATAGGAGATGGGGTCTCCGCAGGGAACCCTAAACGCACGGATTCCCCATGTTGGACTGAGCGACTTCGGTTCTTGCTGCATTTATTTCTGCAGCCGGTGCAGTGCTCGTGCCAATGCTCAGCCTGTGCCGGCACAGCGGCGGGTCCCGCTCCCCCCGTGGGGCTTCCCTTCTGCACCAGAGCACGTAGGAACCGGGGAGCGTCGTGAGCCGTGATTTGTGCTGGCTTTTATCCTTCCAGAAAAGGGGAATAGTGATGTCCAGAAGCGCTGGGTCTCTGGGCTTTGCTCTCCTCGTCTTGGGTTTCACAGCCCTTTGGGGTGCTCCCACCGCGGGGCTCTGTCGGGGCTGTGCCGCCCCGCTCCCCACCGCTGGGAAGGTAGAGCTTTTCCAAACGCTTCTCTCCCCTTTTCCTGTGCCTATAATTAGCCCTGGCTCCCCGCCACCATATACTGTACGATCCTGGAAAGAGGTCATGGCTTTGCTGAAATTCTTGGGAACAGAGCTGGCTTTGCAGCTGGGAAAGCAGTGCAATTTCCAAGCAGATAAGAAATAGGGCAAATGCAACTCATTTCCCTGCTGTAATTTATGGGCTCTGGGCATGGCATCCAAGGGCCTCCTCCCTGCTCCGGCTCTCCTCCTGCTTGGGGGAATGGATGAGTCCGTCTGGATCGGCGCAGAGGTTCAAACCGGCTCCTGCCCCGGCAGCGGGGGGCGAGAAGAGCCCCTTCTTCTGGGCTACTGGGTCTTGTTTTCCCCTTCTGCTGCATCCCATGCAAGGGCAGGAGAAGGGAACAAACCCCATTCCCGGGTGTTTGTGGTCCTTTCCACTACTAAAACTTTGCATTTTTATGAATTTCCCCGGAGCAGGGCTCCCTTTGCAGCAGGAAAGGCATGATCTTGAGGATCTTAAACGTCTTTTCCAACCTAAACGATTCTGTGATCTCCAAGCAGGCGAGGAATAGGACCCCGCTTTTCTCCCAGGAAGGGGCAAAGCACATGGGAGCAGAGGGGTCAGCTGAGGCTGGCAAGGGTTTTCCTGCCTCTGAACCCTCCCGTGCAAACCGGTAAAAAACTCAAAGTGAAAAGAGTATTTTTAAAATAGAAAACTCCCCTCGTCATAAAAAAGAGAGAAATACAGCAAAATCCCCTGTTAAAAAGTTTCCCAGAGCTCTGCTATTGTTTCTCTACTCCTGTACAGTAATTCTGAGAAAAAGTCAGGATAAATACGACCAAAAAGGACAGGAATGGAGAGCAAGGGCTCAAGCTGCCGTCCCGGCCAGGACCCCGCACGTGCTGTATCCCCCCAGCAGCCTCCCACTGGCGAGCCCATCTTCCCTTTCCAATGGAGGGATTAGCTAAAAAAAATCACGAGATTAAAAAGCAAAACACTTTCCGTTTGTTTTAATTGGCTTCTAGGCCGGAGAGCTTCTTCGCTTCCCTCCCTTTTAAATCTGAACGCTGTGATTTTCGCTTTAAATTACAGGGCTGCAGGGCTGGGGTTTTGAGGGGAAAAAGCACCAAGGATGCCGAAGTCCACGGTGCTGCTGCCAGGTCCCCTTTTGCAGCACTGAGAGTTTTCCTGGCGATAGCAAGACCTGATAAACCCCCCCCTTTTTTATTTATTTTTTGTGTTTCCCGGCGCCGGCGTGTTCAAACTGGGGGTTTCGTTTGGGATCTGGGATTTTTCCAAGGGTCGTCGGGGCAGATCCATCAGAGAGAGGTGCCGGGAGGTGATGCTTGCACCGGCCACGGAGGTTTCATTGCCCCACAGGGGACCGAGTCATTTAGGGAGCAGCAGGGCAGTTTCCTACGGATTTGTGCCCCTCGGTTGACTGGTTAACCAAATTACACAGATATCTTCTTTTTTTTCTCTGTAGGTGCCTATAAAATCCCCCTTCTGCTTTCCCCTCACAGCGGCGTACATGGGGGGGTGGTGTAGGAGTTGCTGACGACGGCACCGAATGTGCAAGTGTTTCTCTGCACCTCGCCGGAGAGAAATATTTTAATCTTTTTTTTTTTTTTTTAATAAAAAAAAAAAAGGGGATCTGAATTTTGGGGAGCGGGTGCCCTCCCCGCAGAGATTCACCAAAGCTGAAAGGGTTTTTGGGGGCTTGATCCTGTAGATTTGGGTAACCCCAGGGATGATTTTATTCTCCGGCTTGGGTTTTTCCCCCGCTGGGTTTTCGGAGGCTGCCGGGTGGCAGAGGCTCACTCCGTCGGGACGTGGCTCCCGCTCTTCCGGACGCAACCTTGGCTTTGCAGCGGGCGCGGAGCCACGCTCGGCCGCTGGATCAGTGCTTTGCCTTTCGGCCCAAAGAGTTTGCACGGGGGCGTCGGGGTTTGCACGGGGGCGTCGGGGTTTGCACACCGACTCAGGGATGAACCCCCTTTTTGCTTTTCGGGGATGAGCAGCCCTGGCTCCCCGCTCAGGTCGCGGCTGGTTTTCCAGCCCCTTGCAGGGGTTTCATCTGGAGGTGCTGGTGGGTGCTGGTGTCGGTGGGTGCTGGTGTCGGTGGCTGTCGCTGGCAGGCTGGCTGCTGGGGGAGCGAGGTGAGGAGGGGTTGTTGAAAGGTGCTGGGTGCCTGGAAGGCGCCAGCAGCCCTGGCTGCGGCCAGCTTAGCTCAGGACACACAGGAGGGTCTGTAGCACGACCCAGAATTAAATGCAAATCTCCCAGGCTTCCCGCGTTCGACCACAAAGCCATCTCTCCTCCACACAAGGAGGGCCTTTTTCTTTCTTGTTTGCAAGTCGCCCTTATAAGCAGGTTTAAAAAAAGCTCTCGGCTTCCAGCAAGGGCCACAGAGCTGGGCTGGGATTTTCCGGCACGGTGGCGGTCCCCATGCTCCGTGGTGGGGACAGCAGCGAGGGACATGCGGCCGTTTGCCTGGTCCCCCTTCCTAGGGAATGCCCACCTCCTCCTTCTGCATTTGCAGTCGTGTTTGCACGGGGTTTTGTGGGGGCTGGCCGGCAGCCCCTCTCCCCTTCCCCGGCCCACCCCGGGAAAGCCCTCTGCCACCCTCGCGTGTCACCTAATCGCAGCCGGGAGGTGACTTAGGACCTACCACTCTTTGTCGGAGCAGGGAGATGGATGGGCTGGGAGGTTTTGGACTTGGGCGAACATGTTTGTTTGGTTTCCATGGGGAGAGGTCGGGCTGAGCCATCGGTAGCTGCCCAGGGAAGGCTGCGGCGATGCAAAACGTCCCCGGGGCTGGCGGCTGCTGACTCAGGCGACAGCAGAGCACGGCGGTGAGAGGCCTGGGCTTTGCTCTTAATTATTATGATTTCCTCCCATCCTCCCTCCCGCCTGGCTCTGGCGCACGCTGGCGTACAGCCCCGGCTCACCACACCTCACCGGTGGCCCTGGAGTTTGGACCTGCCTCGCAGGGCTGGGGCTGGGGCTGCGCCGGCCAGCCGGCCTCGACGCCGGCAGGCACGGGGGCACCCAGCCCCGTCAGGTTCCTGGGCTTGGGGTGGGGGCGAACGTCAGCCTGGGCAAACTCCTTCGGGGTCCTTGGGGACCTGCCTAAGACGGGGGGTCATTCCCAAATAGGGGGGTGAGGGGAGCTGGCACCCACTCGTCGGGACCTCGTACCCACTCGTCGGGACCTCACATGCTTTGCTCGTGCCGGGCACAGGCGCGGCAACTCCTGGCGCCATCCACGAGCCCTTCGCACGGGTGCACGTCATTGCCGTAAACACACGAGCCCTGCCTGGCACAGGCGCATGCCCCGGCGCGCCGATGCGTGCCCCGGCGTGCTGGGATGGGGTTGCAGATAAAGTCCCTTCCAACATCACCTGTCTGGTCCTTGCACCCACCGCCCCTGGCAGGGCACACCTCCAGACTTGCTGCCCTCCGGAGACATCAGCGGGTGCTAGCATGTGTTTTGAAGAGCCAAACTCGGTGTTGATTTTCCTCTGGGTCCGCTCTTGTCGTCTGTGAACAGTTGCGTCGGTCAGCGGCTGCGGAGTGTCGGGGATAAATTGGTGGTGTACGTTGGTGTGCATGCCGGTGGGATTTGCATCCGCCTCCGTGCCTTGTGTGGGGTTTTACGTGGATGTGAAGCGGCTGCAAAACAGTGGCAGAGGATCTGTCCCTGCCACGCCACAGAAAGGATTGAAAGATGAGTGAGAATCAGATCTGTGGCGTTCGGGGAAAGCCAGCAGCGGACAGGAGGGGTTGGTGGGGGAGTCAGGAGGGCAAAACGGCTGATGGTCCTCATTACCTCTGCCTTGGGAATGCCGGCAGGAGCTGGAATTGCAAATCCAGAGTAGGTGTCACTGCTGCTGTAGAGCCTCCTGCATCCCTGGAGCAGCACTGGGGCCTTTCATGCAATGCCCCTGGGGGATGCGAGCAGGGTGGGGGCACCCACAGCACCTCTGGGCACCTCCGGGATGGGTTTGCACGTGTGCTGTCCCAGGCTGCCGTGAAGTCGGATAAAATAAGTTAAGGAAAGCAAGCAGCGGCTGCTCCGATTAAAGGTGGCAGCGGCCAGTTGTAGCCATACCGGTACCCCCGCTTGCCCACCCGGTGCTCGGCACAGCACCTGCAGAGCCAACTGCTGTCCCTGGAGGGAAGGTGCAGATGCCTGCGGCCGGGTTAGCTGGTGCCATCAGGCCCCGGGGCCGGTGCCAGCAGGTGGCAATGTGGCCCGAAGCACTGCCTCTGTCACCAGGGCGAGGGCCAGAGCTGGGTGCTTGGGGTCCAGGGCACCCGCATCTTGGCATCCCTGCGCTCTGGTGGGAGCCCCTGTGATGGCCTCGGGGATTTTGGGGTTGTTTTAGGCTCCGGGTCCTCCTGGTGCTGGTGGGTGAGCAGGATGGCATGAGGAGGGAGGTGAGTGGCTTGCTCGTGGAGACGTAATCAGGGTTTGGGCAGGGGGAGGTTTGTGTTTCCAGCTCTGCTCTTGGCTTCCCCGCTCCGTGCCTCAGTTTCCCCGCTCTGGGAGGACCACCCCGTGTGGGCAGTCATGGTGCTGCTGGTTGGCACTCGGCTGATGCGCGGGGACGCCCTGCGGCAGCGCCAGCCCCTGCACGGGCTCTTGGAGGGGGGCCAAGCAAACCAGAGCCTGCCCAGGTGTAGGCACCCACACGCTGAGGAGTATTTGTGCTCCTGCCAGATGTGCTGGGTGCAAGGAGACGGGTGGCCCAGCTGTGCAGAGGGCGCAGAAGCAGGGTGGGTGCTGCAAGCCAGCGGAGACCCGTGTCCGTCCCTCGTCCCGTGCTTCTCCCGGTCGCCCCCCGCCATCCTTTGGTCACCAGTGTGGCACGGTGTGTGGCTTTGCTCCAAAACCCGTGCCGGTCCCCAGCCCTCCTGCGCCCCCCGCCCGCCNTCGCGCACACACACACACACCACACCACCGCCACCCCCCCCGCGCCTGGCACCCCCTGTGTGTCCCCCAAGTCCTGGCAGGGCCGGCAGCCGCTGTTGCAACACCTGCAGTGGTGGCTGTGCCACGCGCTCGGCCGCCGTGACCTTTCCTGGAGCACGGCTCGGCGGGGACGGAGATTGGCCATCCAGCTCCAGGGGCTGGATTTGGGGCAGGGCGCCCGTGCTGGGACCCTTTGTGGGGTCAAAGCCTCTGCAAGATGACCTGGAGGAGCAGGGAAGTGAGGCCCCGCCGTGATTCCCACCCTGCCTCGAGCTGGGGGCACCTTCACCCCATCCCTGTGCAGGTGTTGGAGGAGCGCCGGCGGTGGTTGCACCTTCTGCGTGGCGTGGGCGCCTCCTCGGCACGGCTGGCTTGTGCCATCGCTCGTCGCTGCACCGTCATGCTGGGCAGCCAAGCGTCTTGCGCTGCTGGAGGTGGATTTTTCCCTCCGGGCTCCTACCCTCCTTCGTCCCACCTCCCTTTCTGCAGCCCCGGTCGCTGTGCCGGCAGCGTGACTCGGGTGCAGGATCCGGCACGATGGGCGGTTGGGAGCCGCGGTTTCTTGCTGCCCGGCGCTCCTGCCTGGAGTGGGATCTCTCCCAGTTTGCCCCTTCCCACCTCTTGGTGGCAAGCCAGAGGAAACCCAAATGTAAAAGACTCATCAGGCCTAATTAAGCCCTGGGGATATTCCCAGTGGCTGGTGCAAACTGGAGGCCTGGTTTCATGGGTTGGAGAAATGGAGAAAGTCCTTTTTTTTTTTCTTTTTTTTTTTGGCTAATGCTCGGGGCTGATCCTTGCTGTTGTCGGGACGCCCCCGAGACAGACATGGCAGAGCCCCGGGAACTGGCTCTGGGGTCACCCTGGTTTGGGATGGGGATCCGCGAGCGCCTGGCAAAGGAGCGGCGAGCCGGCTCGGGAGCCTGGGGGGGTGAAGTTTGGGTTTGGCACCCAAATGTTTGCGGCCCCGAGCCCGTTGCTAGAGGAAACATGAAAAAAAGGGGAAGGAGAGATTGCGGTCGGCTGCTCTTCCCCTCCGCAATCTGCGCCTCCCTCTTGGCTCCTTCGGCTCCGCTTCGGCCCGGAGGAGCCCCAAAGTGGACGATTTCCCCCCTCCATTCCCCCCGACTCTCCCCCCCGTGTCCTTGGGCATCCCCGTAGCAGTGGCCCTGCGGGGTCCCCCGGGGCCACCGGCACCCCGAGCCAAGCCAGCCACGGCGAAGCTTTCCTTTGCCGAGGTAGCGAGGCGAGCTCACGCCGGCAGCTTAATTAGCTGGTGATTGATCTAATAACGGGGCTGGGAGCTCGTTTGAGTGATTTAGCGTCTTCCAGCCTTCTGCGCGCAGTGAGGATGGGTTTTGCCGGAGACCCTTCCTCCGCCGGCTCACGGGGATTATTTATTTGGGGGTATTACATGTATATATGATGTAGTTGAGGATATATATATGTGTGTGTGTGAGTATATATATATATGGGGTTGTATTTATTTGGGGGGGATAAATATATGAGGATATATATATATATTTGGTGGTTCATATATAAATATATGGGAATATATATATATTTGGCAGCTCATATATATATATATATGGGAATATATATATTTGGGGGTATTAGCAAAGACTGGCTGTGGCGCAGGGGCTGCTGAGCATCATCTGAGCAGATATCCAGCGCAGTCACTGGGAGCCATCCCTGCACGTCCTCCGGGATCCTTCCAGGCAGGTCGGAGCAGCTCCACCGGCCACCCGCTGCCTTTGCATGGGCAGGTTGCACCGGCCCAGCTACATCAGTTAAAAAATGGGGGGGTCCCAGGAGGTCCCCCCTCCACGTCAGGGAGGTTTTACTGCTCTCCCACCCCGAGGTGTTTTGGTTTGTCGCTGGGCGAAACCGAAGCTTTGGTTTTCAAACAGGAACAATTTTACAGTCTGCTCAGCATTTCTGTCCGAAAGCCGGACAAAAAGATTGTCTTCTCTTTCCCCCTTTCATCCCCTCCTTTTTTTCACTTAGAAAGGGGAATTCACATGTCTTTGCTGCCTCCATCCATCCCCTACGTGACTTTTTTTCCCCCCCGGCTTACAAAATAACAGAAAACACAGTACTTTTCCCCTTTCCTGGGCAGCATTTCTCCCTTTAAAACCAAAAGGCTTCGAACGCAGGCAGTGCCGCGGGGGGATGAGACCTGGGGGCTGCGCAGGGTCCCTTGGGGCTGCCGGTGGCACGGCTCAGCCCCAGCCTTTCACCCGGTCCTGGTCTCGCCGTGCCGCAGCGGGTCGGACAGTGACCTTTTTTAAATACCCCAGAATCCAGAGATTCTGGGAGCCGGGCCAGGCTGGTGGCCCGTTGGGGTGCATGGGGGGACACGGGGAGGTGGTGGCGATGGCGGGTGGGGGCTTTGGTCCTTTGCACCAGCTCAAAAATGCTGCAAAATGGGAACTGGGGGGTTCACTGATGCTTACTGGTGCTGGATGTACCACCGGGTCCGGAGGGTGTGAAGCAACCGCGGAGCTGTGGGGCTGGAGAGGATCTGGCCCCTGAGCTCACGTCGGTCTCTGGACTGTCTGCCTGTTCATCCCCGTCTCGGGGGCTGATCCAGAGCCAGGTGACGCCGGGTTGTGCCCCTGCGCTGGGTTGGGATCGGGCCCTTGCAGGGGAGTGCGTGGGCTCCGTCAGAGAGCGATCCTGGCCCCGCCGCGTTTCCCACCTTGCCATGGTGATGGGGGGGGAGCGGGTCTGCCAGAGTGGCTCGGCAAAGGCATCGCCATTAGTCGTCACGATCTGGCGACCGAGGGCTCGTGGCGTCAGGTGTTGTCCAACAGTCATCGCTGTTACAGCCCAGTCGGCTCGGGGAGCCGGGGGTGTAGGCTACTGCGAATCACCAGCCACGGATATTTTTGCTGTCGGTGCTAGGGTCTGCGTAAGCAGCACCTGGCATGGCCGTACCGGCTGTCCCGTGGCCGTGACGTGTGGACTGGCACCGTGGGCGCTTGGCTCCGCGTTCAGGTGGGCGGTGAGCAGGGATCCTGCAGCCTGTGAGGAGGATCCTGGCTTGTCTACCGGCATCCCCCACCGAGGGGGGACGTCTCCGTGTACAGATGTACGAGGTCTTGCTTGGCCGCGTGTCCCCGTTGCATCCCAGCGGGATGGATGGTGGAGCTGGCCCTGAGCCCCCCCAGGGGCCACAGACCTGAGCCACGTGCTCGCACGTCCTCTGCCCAGCCCAGCCCGCGGTCCCCACGCCGGGGCGGCGGCAGGGAGCACGGGTGCTCTTCCACCAGCCCTGCAAGGCGCTGTGATGCTGAGACCAGCAAGAGCGGCTCGTACGCCGAGGCGGGGTTTAAGGAGCCTGTTTAAGGACCCTTTGCGTTAGCATGGGTGCTGGTCTCATGCAGCCTCTTGGTGCAAGGGTGGTCTCGCTCACGCTTACTTCTGCGTCCCTCAGAGCTCCTGTGGGTGCTAATGACGGGTCCCAGCGGGGTGGGCGTTTGCAGAGGAACAGCCCCTGGCCCCGAGTTGGCAGCTGAGATAAGGCAGAAAGCGGAAGCAACGGGTAGCGCTGCCCCTCGACCCGGCTGGGAGTGTGGCCCTTGCAAGGTGACGCTTCTTCTGCAGGTGTCCTTGTCCCCACGTGAGACGCAATTTTTTTATTAAGGGAAATAAAGCGGTGGTCCTGGGGGTGGGCAATGGGTTGGTCTGGGCATTAACGGGTACAAGCGGGGCAGTAGCTGGAGCCCCCCATCCTTGTCCCCGCTGCTCTCCCTTTGTGGAGGTGACAGAGCCAGACTCGTCCGTCTGTCCTGATGCTGGGAAATACTGTGCCCGGTCCACCCACAGGACCCCAACCCCTGCGGCACGAGGTTCGGTGCTCCTGGGAGGCTGGAAAGCTGCTTGTACCCTGGCTCGTACCCCGAGTAGGTGCAGCCCTGGCCAGAGCCACGCGCTCCTCACTCCGGCTTTGTTCAGGCTGAATTTTGTAATGTCAGGAAATGAGCTGGCCGTGGGAGGGGAAGCAGCCGGGGAGAGGAAGGCTGGTTTTGTGGTTGAAGCGGAGGATGAGGACGCCGGAAAGCCAAGCACAATTCCTCGCTCTGTTGCAGGCACCGGGGGTGAGGCTGCAGCTCGGCTTTGGGAGCGGGAGCTTGCGGCGCGTTCGGAGAGCCGGGTGCTGGCCTCCGTGCCTCAGTTTCCCTTTTGTTCAGTGGGAGAAAGTGCCGTTCCTCTTGCTTGCGGGAGCGTGCCATGGGGGAGAGGCTCTGCGCAGGGGAGGCACCGTCCCACGCCAGACGGTGACGGCCACTGGTAGCTGAAAGACCAGCACAAGGCTGGCTGAAACTGCTGCGCTTTGCCCCGCGGATTGCCTCCCATCTTTAAGTGGCGAGGGAGATGAATTTAGGAGCCGCGTTTCCTTCTGAACCGCGGCGTTTTGGTCTCGGCGAGGGCCACTTCGGGCCAAGCGTGCGGGCTGCGCTCCCCGGGAGAAGGCATCCGAGTGCGCAGGTCGGTGCTTTTCCCCGCGTGCGTGAGGGACCTCGCCGAGATTGCGAAGTTCGCTTGAAACCTTGAACGACTTGCTGCTGGGCTGGATCTCATCCCCCGTTAATGAAAAAATTTTTTTAATTGTTTCTTTCATTCCTGAACTCTTTTTTGTTCCTTTTCCCCCTGGTGTCTTTGTACCCGTCTCTCTTGCTCCTTTTTCCCCCGCTTTCTTTTGTGGTCCCCCAGGTTCCCGTATCCCACCCCCACCTCTGGGCACCAGAATGCTCTCCACGTTTCGTAGGCTTGGGGCTCCTGGTTGCCTTGCAGGAGCCCGACAAGGTTCCACCTGGCCTCTGTGGCCCTCGCAGCGATGCTCGGGATCAGGGCAGTGCAGGGACCCCTCCGGCTCCTGTCCTCTCAGCCAGGGCTGCTGCGGAGAGGGACTGGAGCCCCCCACGGTCCCCTCTGGCCGGCCATGCTCGGATGGGGTGTGTGGGGATTCCTGTCCTTGCCTCTGTCCTCTCAGACTGATGGCTGCTCGCTTTTTCTTTGCAGTTTGATTGAGGGACAGCGGCCGCAGCTCATCCTCTGGCAGGAGCAGAAGATGCAGGAGTCTGCGTAGCAGGTAGGGGGGGAAATCCCAACCTTCGGGCTCTCGCTGCCTTCCCCCTTGAGTTTGCTTACCAGGGGCCAGGCATCTCGCCCGCTCCGGGCTGGGAGCAAGGAGGTCACCCCAGCTGGATGCAGCTCAGGGGCTCAGACTCCCAAACTGGTGCAGGATCTGACCATACAGCTCTGATCGGGTGCCAGGAGGAGCAGTGGGTCCTGGTGCCGGCAGGGAGCACCCTGCCTGGCTGCACACCCCTCTCTTGCTGCGGGTGCCAGGACCGGGCAGCAGAGTCCCCAAAGCTGGCACGCGGCAGGGAGGCGGCACCCGCTCGAGGTCCTGCAGCCCCGCACCCAACGGCGGGTGCCTCCGTGGTTCTCCAACGCCCGTCTTCCCCTTCGCCGCCTGGCGCGGCTCTGTCGGATCCTGGCCGTGGCACTGATTTGGGGCTCTGGGGTTTTGCCTTTTTCTTTCTCAAAATGGGGGTGTCGGCACAAAGGAGGGTTTTTCCTGCCCTGGTTTCTCTCTGGGTGGATGAGACTTGTGGCCAAACACCCTATTATTTTGTCCCTTGTTTTGCCCAGAAATAAGGTGCCATTGGGAGAGGGCCCCGTGTCCAGGTTTTGTCCCTTCTCGACCTTCTTTGCTCGTTTATTGCTGTTACAGTAAATGTTTGCATCTCCCTTGTCTGCAATGAGGTTGTGGTAGAGACAACACCGCGGACCCATTTTATGAGGGCTCTACGGTTTCATGTAATGTATTTTCTGTACCTGATATTGAAATCAATAAAAGGAAAGATTTTTAAAATAATCTGACCCAGCTCCTGAAAGGAGGGGACTCTGTCGTCGCTGCTTAGTGAGCAGTTTTGCTGGGTTGAGATGGCTTTTTAGCGCCGGAGAGGGGGCAGGTAATTTATTTGGAGGCTTGGTGCTGGGAGATGGGGATAGCATTCGCCGTGTCCTCCACAAGGTCAGGGCCAAGGGCTTCATCTTGCCGTCGGTTATGCTGATAGAAACCAAGAGCAGCTCCACAGGCTTGCGTCAGGGTGAAAGCGGTGGAAGGGCGCCGCTGTATCCCGGTGATGCTCCAGCGATGGGTCACGGCATGCTGGAGGAGAGCAGGGCCAGGAAGGCTTGACTGGGTCTGTCCTGCTGCGGTTCGGCTGAGCACGGTGCTGTGGCAGGGTGCTGGGTGCCAATACGGGACCGGCTCCGGTCTGCTCGCTTCGGGCACAAATAAATACCAGCCAAGGGGCATGCTTTTTAGTGTGGTGAATAATTAAACGGAGCGTAAGAACGACGGGGCTGTCTGCTGTGGGGTGTACTGCAGCTCAGGGGTGGGAGTGGAGGGCAGGACCCTCCCCAGCTCCCGAGCATCGCGGTCCCGATGCACCAGGCATGTCCCGCGTGCTGGTGGGCGGTGGCAGGATCTCTCTGTAAAGGCATTCTCCCCCAGATCTCCGCTTGCTGCTGGAGACGGGGTGCTCGCCTCCACCGACTCCATATTGACCCGTTACAACGGCTCCTTATTTTTCAGGCTCGCACAGATTCTAGTTTTTCGGGTCGGCAGCGTCCTCCCGCAAAGCCCCAGTGCTGCTGCTGGTGCCGGCGCAGAGTTTTGAGCAGGGGAGGAGCAGTTTAGCAATTTCTGCAGCTGCATAATTGCTCGCTCCGAGGAGCGGCGCATTAAGTTGTGTGACTTGGGGAGGAGGATTTTCGAAAAGCATCTCCAGGGGCTGCTTTGAAACTCGTCCCCTTCGCTCTGCGAGTGACAGGAGCTGAGCAATTAGAGGAGCAATATCGACCCTGCCTTGGAAGCGTGCGACAACCAGCACCAGGCGATTTAATGCCGACGACGCCACGTCCTTGCGTCCTGCGACGTGCAGCATCGCTGCCCGCGATCAATAGGCATTTTGTCTTCCTGAGGCCAGCCCTATTTGAGGCGCACCAGGAAAACCTCTCTCTGCCCAACCGCATCTGCTGCAGAAAACTCTTCTAGGGCCTGTGACCTTAATTGAATTGACTCTTTCATGTCCTGAAGACGGTTGTATCATCTCGCTGCAGCCATGCTCGGTAAATCACGTGTCCGTTACCGCATGCACAAGCTGCAGGGTCTGTGCCAGCCTGCTTTTCTCTAGATGAGATTTTTTGCAGCCTGAGGCTGATTTCCAGGTGCTTGGGAAGAGCCCTTGGGTCGCTGGCTCTGCTCTTCTGCTGTCTAAGGCCTTGCATCGTGTTCTTTTGGAGGTTTGATGCTGGTGGAGACTTGAGTTCGCAGCTCCTGGGCTCCCACCATCCTCTAGGCATGAGCGTGCCGCCTCGCCCAGCACCGAGCTCTTTGCATCCGTCAGGATCCTCCCTCTTTCCAAGGAGAGCTTGTAAAAACCGGCCGGTGGGCTCACCAAAAACCCCACTTCTTACCCCTTTCCGACTTCGGGAGAGGTGGGATCCTGGGTTTGGGAAAGCGCTGGTTGCCTACCGCCCGTGCGGCCACTGAAACGCGATCGTGCTGCTGGAGGTCACCTTTTAACTCCCCGCGGAGCTGGGTGGCCTTTCGTGGTCACGGCTCTGCCCCTGCGCTTTGGTTTTCTGAGCTCATCCTCTATTTTGCTACCGGGGCGGGGGGGGNTCCCTTGGGGAAAAGCCAGCTTGGTCAGAAATGTCCGCATAGAAATGTTGTCCAACTGTGCTGACCCAGCAGCGGGGCTCGTCCTCCCCGGGGGTCCCGCTGCGCCCGTGGGGTCTGTCCCAATCCAGCTGCGTCCCCGGCTTTGGGGCGGTGGAGGAAGCGAGCCCGGGGGCTGCTTTCGGCAGCTGTTCGCAAGCGAGCGGCTCTGGCCGCTCCCTTCCCCCCCGCCGCACGCGTAACCACCTCCTCCTGCCTTCGCATCTGCCTCTGCCCTTTAGTCGCTGCTGTGCGCCCCGGCGCTCCCCAAACGGGGCTTTGGAGGAATCGGGGCCCGGCGGCGGCCACGGCGGTGGTGAGGGCCGCTCGGAGCGGCCGCGGCGTGGGGACAGCGGCTCCATCCCGCACGCTTCCTCCCGGCCGTCAGCGCGCGGCAGACGTGGAGAAGGACGCAGCCACCCTGTCTCCTGTAAGTACCTCTCACTCTTTCCACTGGAGAGTTAAAATTAGCAACTTCTTTTTTTAAAACAGGCGTCGCTTTAAACCTTGCCAGCCCAACTGGGTTTCCTTTTATTCCCCCCCCACCCTTTTCTCTTGATTTTTTTTTTTTATTTTGTTGTTATTGTTGAACGTATGCGTGCACTTTTCTCCCCCCCCCCCCCCCTTTTTTTTTTTTTTTTTTTTTTTTTTTTTTTTCTCTTTTTTTTTCTTCTCTTTTTTTTATTC
>VZTV01049058.1:28062-40514 GCA_013400875.1 Anhinga rufa
AGTTCGGATCCAAATAACCAGCCCGGCACACCCCCACCCCGATCGCCTTACAGAGCCCGGTGCCGGAGCCCAGTGCCAAATTTAGAGCCCTTAGCTATTGTCAGCCTCTGCGGTCGCCGCTGCTCTGCCGGGGGGGGTTTGCCCCAGACCCCCTTTTTGCTCCTGACACAGATCTTCGATGTGAGTGTGCCTCTAATTATTTTTTTCCCCTCTCCTTTGTGTTCATGGTAAAGCACAAAAGTGCCCATAAATCAGGACCCGTTGCTTTTTATCCAGGGCTGCGTGGGTAGGGAGGGAGAGGGGGGGTCTGGGCATGGGGGGCAGTTCTCCACGTTGGGCGGATCAGCTGCATGGAGAGAGGGGGAAACTGAGGCACGGAGGGAGGGCATGGTTCGCCGATGGGGAGTGGGTGAGCCGGGATTTCCTCTTCTTAAAATAAAAGCAAATACAGACGAGCAAGGAAGATGCAGCGGGCGCAGGGTCAGATGCAGGATTGCTACCTGTCCCCGGGGGTATAAAATCCGGCCCTTCGGGGAAGCTCGCACCCATGGTCCCCTGCGGCAGGGACGGTGCTGGGGACCGACGTGGGTGGAGGGTGCCGTGGCCAGAGCTCTGCTACGCCAGGACGGAGCCGGCAGTTGGAGGTGGCCGTCCCAGCCCGGATCTGTGAAAGCAAACAGGAAGGCAAGGAGGGAGCAGCCCACCGTATTTATTCGGGTGTTGGGGATGTTATTTATTGTGGTTCCTCTGAGGTTGGCATCAGGGGTTTTTAACACCTTCCTGCTCGGCGCTATTGCCTTTCGGCCAGGGCTGGGTGCCTGGTGTGGCAGGAGCTTGCGGCTCGTGCGGGGAGGTGAGCCGGGTACCACACACCTCTCCACCCGAGTGTCAGGCATCGGCAGGAGCATCGCACCGGGGCTCTCCCTCCCGTTCCTTCTCCTCCCGTAGCTATTTCAGAAACGTTTGGTTTGCTCTAGAGACGGGCCCGGCTGGTCCCACACGAGGGATGGATGCGGTGTGGCTGGGACCTCCACTGGGCTTGGCTCATCCTAGAAAAACCTTTTTCCATCTTGATTTTTTTTCCGGGTGTTTTGCGCTGTTACTGCTTTGGAGCTGGGACTGCCCACATCCTGCCTGGGGTAGAGTTAATAATGCTGATAATATCTACTTCTGTGAAAATGAAGGCGCAAAACCGGTAGGAAGGAGGATGGCATCCTTCAGAAGCGCTTTTAGTGTTTCCCTCCCAAGACACCGCTCGCGTGCGCTGCGCTGGCTCCGAGGCTCATGGATAACTTGAACGCAACCGGGGCTGGAGGGTAAACTTGGCTCGTTGGGTTAAGCGCAGCCCTTTAACCATCGCTGGGGCTGGGCGAAGCGGGTTCTCCTCTCTGCTCGACTCGGGGGACCCCGTCGCAGCGGGGTTGGCCCCATTTGGGGACAGGGTTTGGGTCTTGTCCCCACGGCAGGGTCCCAGGTTTCTGCTTTCAAATCTGCACGATACTGCCCTGGGCAACAACGGCTGCAAAGCCCTTTCTTCCTCCTCCTCCTCCTCCTCTTTTGGGCAAACAATCGATTTGGGCAGCTATTTATTTATATTTATCTATTTTTACATCCCCATCCTTCAGCCAAAAATTTTGACTGAAATATTTTAATTTCTACATGCAAACTCGGTGCCTTCTGAAAACCACACCATCTCACTCGCCCCCTTTGTAAGTCTGCAGAAAAAAAATGCCTTTGGGGGGCTTTTTTTTCCCAATATTTTCCCTTTTCCAAGAGGAATTGTGACTGGTGTTTATCCGTGACCCTCCTGCACTCGCGACGGCTCCCGAGCTCTCGCCTGCCCTTGGGGTCCGTCTCCTCTGTGCCGCAGGAGCATCCCAGTGGCTTCCTTGCCATCCCTCTGGAAACCCGGGCCGGGACCCACAACCAAGCCCTTGGCTTCAACCCCAGCCGCGTGGTGGTGGTGCTCCAGCACCGGAGCTTGGAGGGTGCCAGACCCAGGGTGCAGCAACCCCTCTGGAAAGTGCCAGATTTTGGCATTTCCCGCAGTGGCTGGGCATCCCCGCCGCTCTTCTGAGCACCGCCCCCGCGGTTTGCTGGGATACCCGAGGTGGGCACGTGGGCGGCATCCGCACCCCTAAAACCCGGGGGTGGCCGAAATCACTGCCCCTCCGGCACGTGGCTTTTGGCACAGCTGTGGAGAAGTACTCGGCCGGTCGGGGACCGCAGCAGGAGACTCCCCGCCGCCTAAATCCTCCCTGCTAAAACACAGGCTTTGGGTGGGTTAAAAAAAAACCCTTTTAAAACAGAATAATTTTCCCCGCTGTTCCTGGAGGATGCGTCCCAGGACGGGGTCTGGATGAGTCTGCCTCTCCCTGCTAACGGGAACCGTCCCCCAGCGGGTCCGGGCAGAGCTGCCGGCGATGGCCATCGGTGTGGGCAAGACCCCAGCTTGGCTTGTTTCAGCGGCGCAGGCAGGCTGGTGCCGGGGAGCGGGTAGGACAGGATTTGTGCGCCTGTGTCTAGAATGTGCGTCTTGTGACTGAGCGGCAACAGCTGAGAACCAGCTGTCTCGCTGTATTTCGGCCGCCTGACGAGCCGGGGCCTGATCCTCACCCGCCCGCCTTGCTTGCGAACACAGGGTGAGGATCCGGCCCCATCCCTCGTTAGCCTTTTGCTTGCAGATGCATGTGCATGCAAGCTGCTGCCGAGTCGGGGGAGCGGGGCCGTATCTCGTCCCAGCAGACAGCAAAGCCTTTGTGGCATCCCCCGGTCCCAGCAGCCGTGAGTCACGCTGGGGACGAGGGACCTTGAGCTGGTTTGTCATCGTCCCCCCCGCCCCGGATTTGGCTGGGGCGGCTCTGGGTGCCCCGTGGTCCCCGGGGTGCTCCGGCAGTGCAATGCCTGGGCTCCGGATCGGGGGCTCCCGGAGCACCAGTGCCAGTGGCAGATGTGGCGGCTGATGCAACATTATTCGGGTGCCAGGTTGGAGCCGCCCTGTTTTCAAGGCAGTACAGGGGAAGAGGAAGTTAAACCCATTTTTGCTGTGTGGCATCTTGTCTGGGTTCCTCCTGTTCGCGTAGAGCGAGTTCGGTTTGGGTGCTGTGGCGGCCAGACCCCGGTCTGTGCCTCTCGGCAGGCTTCGGAGGCTCCTTCTCCTCTCACAGCACTTGGGCTGTAGCTCTTGGGGCCAAGGGACAGCTCTTTCTGCTTGGTTCCTTGTGCCCAGGGCCTTCATCTCTGCTTGCAAATTGTGGTGCTGTTACAGTCCCAAATAACTAATGCTGTTTGTAGACCTTGGTTTGCTTTATTGAAAAAAACCATAGCGGTGTCCAGTGGTAAGTCTCCAGCTGTTAGATGGCAGCATCCTCCGCGCGTGAGCCTGTGGCTGCGGAGCAAAGTGATTTTTTTTGAGGTGGAAATGGTGGGGACATGTACAGATGGATGGGCAGGTCCGTCTCTGAGAAAAGCAGATGGCCAGGATGCCGGGTTTTGTGGTTTTGTTTCCCGGTTGGAAGTGCCGGGGGCTGGTAGGAGCTGCGATGGTTGAGCCTGAGCACTGGGATGGAGGCAGGAATGGTCCTGCCCATTCCTGGTGGTGCTGGCCAGATCTTTCCCATCCATCTCTCCAAGGGACTCTCTGGCGAGCTCTGCTCCAGCGTCACCCTCCCAGTATTCAGCCGTATCAGTGGCAAATGAAGCTCATTCGCTTCTTATCCTTCTTATTCGCTTCTTCTCCACGGTCAAGTGGAGCTGGTGACCATCATCCCCTTCCCAATGATGGAAAGCTCCTGGCTTCACCAGCTCCTCCGCGCCCCCAATGCGTGCTGGATCCTGCAGGCCCTGGAGAGCCCGGTGCTCCCTGCCTGGGAGCTTAGGACGTGTAAATCCTGACCATGCATGTGGGATGGGGCAATGCAGGAACAACATCTGCTTCTGCATTCCCTTCGTGTCTCTGGACCCGATGGATGTGATGGCTGCTTTGGGCATGGATACAGTTAGCAGTTGGTAGATGCAAATAAAATCAGCAGCCCCGTGACTTTTGGCATTGCTGCTATTACTCACCAGTGCTTGGGGGTGGAAAAAAAAAAAGAGGTGGTTCTGGGAGGCTGGTTTGAAAGATCTTGGTGGCCCTTGCGGAAGGGTTGAGCCTTTGGGAACGGCGCTGCCGGGGGCGTGCGCTGGGAGGGAGGATCATGCTTGAGGGCTGAGCTCCAGGATGGCGCTGGGGACCTCCAGCCTCTCGGCAACCCCGGCTCGCAGGCTGAGCCCGCGCTGTGTTGTGGGTGCTGGAGGGTCTGCAAAGCTGCTCTCAGGTGTCCCTTCCTGGGTGGGGATGGGGTGCGGGGTCCCTGGCCGTGTTGCTGGGGTGGGGATGGAGATTTGTGCCACGCTGCCCTTGGGTGAAGGGAGGGCGACCTCAGGATGCCCTTGGCTGGCTGCGGAGGATGCATCCCCAGTGCCATCCTGTTGACATGGGAGGGAAGAGGAGTGTTTCCCCCGGGACAGTTTCGCTCTCCAGCATGTCCTGTGGGGCTGCCGTGGGTTTCCATCGCTCTCGCGGATGGCTTGGAGCAGCAGTCGGGTCTCATGGAGTTTCCCCTGGGTAAAACCCTCTCTGGGGAGAGAGTTGCCCCCTCTACTACTGGGGGAAATCCCATCCCCTTGCATGGAGAGCCCCTAAATTCCCTGCAGGGAGGGTTTCACCCTCCTCACGCTGCTGAGCTGCCCCTGGGGACCCAGTTCCTGGGTGCCGGTGGTGGGATCCTGCCCCCCGTGCAGTGGTTGTCCCCCTTCGGCATGTTGTGTTTTGGGGCTTGAAAGTCATTGACATCCTTCTGATGACTCTAGTGAGGGTGCTGGCAGCGGGGACCTTGCTGGGCTGCACCAGGGCACAGGAGCACCCTGGGGTGCACCCTTGGGATGGGGGGTGCCCGAGGAAATGGGGGGTGATGTTGGGGTCTGGGTGCTGGCGGTGCAGGGAGCCTTGGCTGCCCTCACCCCAGGTTTGCATCTTGCTGTACAGTTTCCCATTCGAGAGAAAAACACCCTCAAAGCAAAACGTCGCTGCCGTCAGGTGCCGAGGCTTTTCCTGGGCTCAAACCCCTGCTGTCCTGGGGGTGGGAGGCGGCTCGGTGGGGAGCAGGGCTGGGTGGCCCCCAAAACTGTAGCCAAGTTTTCCCCCTGCATCCCCCCCTTTTCCTCCCCGTGGCCTTGGCGCCGGCGAAAGTCCCCACCGCGGGTCTGATTTGGGGTTGAGAGCTGCTTCTGCTCCCCACCAGCCACGGGGACAACTTTGACAGCCTCCTGATTTACGAGCGCAGGATCCGACCCTGAATTCAGCTCTCTCTCCTTCTCGCTCTGTTTTTTTTTTTTTTTTTTAATGAGTCAACCTCTCATCTGTCATATTAAACCTCCTCATTACCAGGTATCTAAATTTTGCTCTGACAATAGTGACAGGGGAAGCTGCGATATCATTGCCACGGCGCGGGGCTACGGGGAGCTGGCAGGTGGTTATTTCATGCCCTGCAGGGAGCCGTGGGGGTGGGCGACGGAGCCGGATAATGGGCTCTCGCTTCCCTTCATTTAGAAAACCCTACTTAGAGTGGAGGGGAAAATTACCCCCAGTCTCCAGCTCTGGAGCTGGTGATGGTTAGAGGACAGGAGGGAAAAGGAACAGCTTTGCGTGGTCCCCGGCTCCTCCCTAGGGATGGAGGGTGGATGGGGATGGAGGTGGCTTAGGGCTGCCCCGTGCAAGCGGTTGGTCCCAGCTGGGAAAGGGGATGCTGCGCCCGTAGCGGGGTGCCGGAGCTTGCGGGGTGCCCAGGCTCAGTGTGCACGTCCAGGGAAGCCACCCGGGGGACCGCAGCCAGGCTCGGGGTCGCGGGTGACCCCTGCTGCGAGGATGGCACCACCAAGGTCGCAGCTCAAGGTCGCAGGGCTTTTCCGGCGGCCGCGTCAGCCTTTGCACGTTGCTGTTCCCAGGGCGCTTTAAAGGTTGCTTTAGCGAGGGGCTGTCCGACCCCTCCAGTTTTGCCGTGCCACGCGGCGTCCCCACCCGTCCGTCCCTGCGGCATCTCCCTCCGGGAGCGAGGACCGTCTGCCGCCCCGGGAAACTGCGCGGCGTGAGGGGCTGCGGGTCCCCGCGCGCCCTCATCCCCTGGGCTTTTCCTCCCGGAGGCCGTGTCCTCGCCTTGGCACGGGGTGACGATGGTTCCCTGGTTGGCTTTTGGCCAGCGCCGAGCGGGGCCGCGGGCTTGCCGGTGACCTTGCCTGGGGCTCCTGCCCGGCCTCCCTTCTCCTGCCAGTTGCCCCGTGTCCCCTCCAGCCTCTGCTGGCGCTGGCCGCACTGGCGGCGCGGGGAAGGTCGCCGGCCGTGCCCGCCGTCACGCAGCCTCTGCGGCGCCCACCCCCAGCCCGGGATGTGCTCCCAGGGCGCTGGATGCGATGGTGTCCCTGGCGAGCCGCGGCGCGGGATGAAACAGCGGGATGCAGGGGACCAGGGTGCCTGGTTTAGGTGCTGCCGCGGTGCCTCCATGCCAACGTTGGGGCTGTCACCCTTGTTCGGTGGGTGTTGTCTGGGTCCGCGCTGGTGCAAACGGGTGCGTGAACTGCAGGGGAGGAGAAAATCAAGCCCGGTTTAATAATTTCTCCCAAATCCTTTCTTTCACCCCTGCCTCGCACAGGGAAATGCCAGTTCTTCAGCATCATTTATGGGCCACGCGTTTTTTTTTTCCCCCCAGACTCTGCCGGTCTTGGCACAGCGCGCGGTTTTGTTACAGCTCGGCAGAGCTGGCTGCACGGTTGGCATCTGCTTTTCTCCAGAGAGCGCCTGAATCTGGGTCAGGAATATATGTGTCTTTTTCAAATTCCTCGGGGGCCTGATTGAATCCAGCCTCGCTTCTGCTCTCCTGAGCCTCCTGAGGTTTGTACCTGCAGCCAGCGGGACGGATCCTGCGCAGGCAGGAGGACCTGAGCCGCTGCTTTTTGCTGCCAGTCCTGGGGAAATCGGGGCTCTCCCGCGGGCGTCAGGTGTGCAGGAGAAATTGCAGCTCGATGCTGGATTTACACCTGCTGGGTGAGCAGGATTCAGCCCTGGGGAGGGCTTGGCCGAGCAGGGCCCTGCAGCTGCATTTCCGAGCGGGAGGTTTGCTCCGGAGCCGCATTTCGGCCGCCTTCCTCTCCCCTCCCCCTGCCTGCATCTGGAGGCTCGACACAGGAACCCAGATAGCATCATCCTGAAACCAGAATAGAAGCTTTGGAGGAGACTTTAGCATGTTTGTGTGGTCTTGATCTCGGTTTGTAGATAAAGAGGTGCTAAACAATGCTAAGCTGGCGAGTTGGAGTCCTTCACGGGTATGTGCAGCGGGGCTGGGGAAGCGCAGCGTCTGCCCTGGCCGCCCGCTGCGATGCCAAGGACGTCCCTGCGGGGATGCGGCTCCCCTCTGTGCATCCCCCCGGGGAGCTGGGGCTGCTCCTGCTGGGGCTGGCCCCCGCCCCGCAGCAAAGCCGGCTTGGTCCGTCAGCGGTCACTCGCCGGTAGGATGACAGCAAGCACCACGCCGGTGGCTTCGCGGGGTAGGAAGAGCAGCATTAACACGAGTACGGGCAATGGATTTTGGGGAAGGGGGCTTTCCCCAGCTCTGCGGAGGAGAAGGAAGCCAGTCCTGCAGATCCAGAAACCACCAGGAGGGAAACTAAAAGCCCTTGGTGTCAGCGTGGAGGATATGTTAAAAAAACAACAATTAAGTCACAAAAGGCAGGCCCGGCCATCAGCGAGAAAGGAAACAGGAAGGCAAGAACTGCAGTTAAACAGTCGGGTTCAAGAGGTGACTTGAGCTAAATCCATATCCTTAAGGGATGGAAGTCCAGCCCTGTCCTCGGGCGGGGAAGCGGCTCTGTTGGTTCGTGCCGGGAGCCTCAGGCCGAGGCTTGGACACCTCGGCTGCAGGTTTGCTGTTCTATTTGCAATTGCCTTTAAGGTTCTTTTGCAGCGGGTGGCGCGTCCGAGCGTTGCGTGGGTGCTGCCGGACCGCTCCTTGTGGCAGCGCAGCCACGTCGCGCCTTGACTCAACTGCTTTTCTTGGTAAAAGCTGCAAGTTTGCAGCGGGGAGCATTGCAGAAGGGCGTGGGGCTGCTCTCGCCACCTCCGAAGCATCATCGCCGCCTCCAGAGCATCATCGCTCCTTCCCTCCGCTCGGCCTGCTTCCCCCATGCCCCTACCCCAGCGCGGGGCGGCAAAGGGCTCGTCGGAGGCTCAGTGCGCCATTGGCGTGGTGGGTGTAAACCACTTCCCATGGCAGGCTGAGCTCGCGGGCTGGTTTGCAGCACAGCAGCATTTCCCCAGTATGGGCTCTCTCCTGCCGCGGGCAGAGAGACGGGTCAAACCCTGCACCTTGTAACCCATGCGCCAACAGGTTGCGTGCTGCAGCTCTCCTGCAGCGGCCCGCCTTGCCCAGAGATGCTCCAAGATGGGGGATAAACCCTGAGCCCCCCCAAATGTTGGTCCCGCTGGGCTGGGTTCAGTGAATCGGGTCCTGTTGGGTGCCCTGTTCCCCGGGGGAGGATGCCCGGCCGGGATGACCCCTTCTCCTGCTACTCTCAGTCAGCCCCTTTCCTTGATGGAGCCAAGTAAGGATAAACCCGTCTTTGGGAGAATTCCTGCAGCTCCTGGGTAAAGGATGGGTTTGTCCTGCAGAGAGAGCGTTCGGTGCCTGGGCAGAGCGGGCTGCTGGCTTGGGCTGCGCTCCTGCTTTTCTCCATTCAATCTGGGACTTTCTGTGCCGTTATCAGACATCCTCCCATTCACCTCCTCCGTAAGGTGAGCCGTGTTGGTCCTTTCAGCGTGTTCACAGGAGAGCGTTTTTCTTCTTTCCCCCTTTTCCTTCCTTTCCCCCCCCCCCAACCTCCAACCGTCCTTTGAAGGTGCTTTTACAGGGTTCCCTGCGGCCAAGGACATCCCCATGGTGCTGGCCTCCGTTTGGGGGTTAGAGATGGGGAAAAACGTCCCTCAAACCGGTGCCACGGTGAACCCATCCAAATTTTGCCGTCACTCGTAACGCTGCCTCTACCGTGGTATTTCTGCACGCGCACGAGTGGATTGGGGAGCGCGGTGCCGCACGCTGGGAAAAGCAAGGCCACGCAGAGCTCGGAAGGAAAACACATTTTTTGAAAGGATGCGTTTATTTGCCTTTATTTATCTTCTTAAGGCTTTTGGATTCATCTTTTTGATCTTTCCTTTGTAGCTGCGCAGCCAACGTTTGGTTTATTTAAGCTGACATCGTGCTGAGAGCACAAGGCTTTCCAAGGTGGGGTTTTGAGGAAGGATAGCTGAATATCATCGCCTTCGAGAGGAGCGGCCGTGTCACGGCTAACTTTAGTAAGGAGGCGACTAAAAAGGGATGCAATAAAAGTATATTAAAAATAGCAAATGGCCATAGAAAGTGGATGTGAGACTCTACGTGGCCCTACTCGCGCAGAGAGAAACACGGGGCTATTTCGTAGAAATGGAAAAGGGACGAATTATGGAGCGGTGGAAAGAACCCTGCTGCTCGTGCAGTGCCAAGGTGAGACCAGTTAGAAATAGGTAAAATAGACGGGAAATATGTGTAGTCGGGGAAAAAAACCCCAAGAAATAAAGACTTGGAAGAGATATTAGCTCTCCTGCCTCCCCAGCACCTGGGGCTGTGGATTCAGCCCCCCCAAATTCCTTGTTTTGTAAAAACATCTCCCAGCTGAGATTCCTCTTTGCTTTTTCTTTCTTCCCCCATTTGCAAAATGCTAACTCTGCTCCCTCACCCGTCTCTCCAATTTAAAGCAATTTACTTGGAGCCGGGTATGAATTACTCAGCACAGAGTTAACCAGCACCTGCTTGTAGTTAATTGGCATGTGTGTTAATTGCTGTGATAGTCATACTTGTGCGAGCGCGCGAGGGGGTGTAGGGCAGGAGGGAGGGATGCGGGCGCTAACGGGCTGCCTCTGTCCCAGCGCTTCTTGCCGCTGCCCTGCGGCGATGCCGGATTTCCCCTTTCCCGATCCTTGCCGAGGTTTCCGGGTGCTGAAGAGGGACGGGATGACTTCTTACCGATGCGACGCCCTCGATTTGCTTTACGGCGGGTTCGTAGGTCCCCTCCGACGCCCGCGGACCCCTGCGCCGCGGCGGTTCCTCCTCGCGGGGTGTAGCGGCTGAGATGCTCGGTGGTTGCGTGGAGATGGTCACCATGGAGATGGGTACCACTGGGGGCGGCGGCACCGTGGCGGGGAGGCTGCGGGCGCCCAGCGTGGCCCTGAGCCCAGCCCGGCCGCACCTTGTGATGTCTGAGCTGTCCCGAGCCTGGTATAGGACGGCCCTGGGTCACATTTTGGTGCAAGCCTTACAGGGCTGCAGAGATTCTCTAGTGTCTTGGAAGGGCTGGGCTTAACCCATCCGCTGGTGTTTGTGTTGTGGCTCGGGGATGTTGGCGCCTCATCCCATCATGGAAAGGTCCCGTGGGCTCGGACGCTGTGCGGGGTGGGTGCCTTCTCATCCCGCACGCACCACAGGATGGCGTGAGCCTCGTTCCCTTGGAAAAGCAGGCTAAGGATGGGGAAGCTGCTGTCTGAGAAGGAAGAAAAGATGATTTAATGACTGGGGATACTATATTGACTAAAAACACCCAAGACCCCAAATGTTAAGTTATTTAGGAGTTTAATTCCTTTTAAAAGTCCTGCGCTCTGGGTGCTTGGCTGTATATACGTTTAGGTGCTTGAATTCCACCTGATCACGGAGGAGGGTCATGGGTGATCCTGGTGCTTTGGGGTGGGCAATTAGGGAGCCAGAGCAATTTGCCGGCGCACGGTGCAGAGTGGGTGCTTCTGGGTGAGGTCCGAGCAGCCAGTGGCAGTGCCAGCGCGGTGGGCAGGAGCGGGGGAGTCTCTCCAGGTTTCTTGCACTTGCAGATGCTGATCAGAAACTTGAGCCTGTGGTTGGACTTTCTGAAACAGCCACCTGGGCAGGAAACGTGAAAATACCTGGGTTTAAAAATATGTTGGAAAAAAACCCCAACCTAAAAACAAATAAACCCACCCCAAAACCCCAACTGCAACACCGGGAACATGAAGAGAACAGGGAGGAGTTCTAAATCCCCTCCAGCGGATGCGTTTGGAGGGCAGCGCACAGTGCCATGCTTTTCTCCATCCCTCCTTTTCATCCCATCCAAGGAGCGCACTCGCCATGGGATGTTTTCCTTCCCACGCAGGGGAGAGGGATCAAGCGCATCACACGGCCGGCTTCTTTTCTCCCCACGATGACAAGCAAAAAAAAAAGTCTTGTTAAGTCACCTTTTTCCTGTGGGGGACTTTATCAAGAGGCATCAGCAAGCCCCAAGGTTGGGACGATGGTCCCCATCCAGCTGGGGTGCCACGGACCCAGGAGTCGGGATTGGAGAGCAGCAGGAGGAACGTGGTCTGGTGGTTGAAAAAGGTGATTTCTATCAAAACACCTGCATTTTATTTGTGGCGCAGGGCAGGGAATCTGGTTTGAAAGCTGCCGCTCCCATGCAAGAAGCACCGGCTTGTGTGAAACTCGGCACAGGGACGAGCAGCGCCGGGGTTTTCTTCTCGTCCCTACAAACATCCCATCTCTTTTTCGAACGCCGCAGAGCTTTTGGCCACGATAGCATCCTGTGAAGAAGTCCCACAACCAAATATGTTTCTTTTCACTTGGTTTAAATTTACTGCCTGTTGTTCTCCAGTGTTTATTGTTGCTTCTGGAGAGTTCCTCTCTGGTTTGGACAGTAAATCCGCTGCCTTTTCAGAGGGTTTATCTGTCCAAGAGCTGCAGCACAAGGAAAGAATTAGAATCTTGCCCTGGGCCCGGATGTGGAGCTGTTGCTACTTCACACTGCTGCTGGTGGTTTTGAAGATGGTGAAGGTGAATATTTTAAAGAAATGGCAACTCCGAAGGGAAAAGCTGCAAAGCAAACTCAGCGGAAAGTTCTTCCTCTGCCAAATTTTCTCAACGCGTGTGAAATCCTCGCCTCAGCCCCCGGCCTCGGGGCTGTGGACTCTCTCCTGTGTGGGCTCACGGTGGTGGAAATGCCGAGTGGACAGCTGGGGTGGATGAAACACAAATCCTCATTTTACTTTTGGTGCCTCCAGTATCACTGGCCTTTGAGGGATGCTCTTGTGGCAGTCTGGCACCTGCATCCCCTGCTCACCGGTGCCAGCCTGAGTGGCGATGCCCTGGGACCCGTGGCGATGTCCTGAGACTGGTGATGCCCTGGGACCGGTGGCGATGCCCTGGGACCGGTGGCGATGCCCTGGGACTGGCGATGCCCTGGGACCGGCGATGCCCTGGGACTGGTGGCAATGCCCTGGGATTGATGGCGATGTCCTGGGACTGGCGATGTCCTGGGACTGGTGGCGATGCCCTGGGACCGGTGGCGATGCCCTGGGACTGGCGATGCCCTGG
>VZTV01049058.1:40750-74064 GCA_013400875.1 Anhinga rufa
GGACGGTCCCTCCCATTTGCTGCTGGGAGGGGAGACACACACCAATTTTGAGAAATAATGATTCAAGCAGTAATGCCATCCCCGTATGGTTTGTCCTTGCAAAGAGTCTTCCTGGTGGGATTTATGAGGAAAAAGAAAAAGGGATTTTTGCTGCCATTTTGCTTGTCTTCCCTGGAGAGCAAATTGTGGATGTTGGGGAGGAAAAGTCTCCCCATTCCCCTCTCGGCTGCTCGAACCAGCACTGAAAGCACAGAGCACAATGCGCTATGAATAATTTTATACACACACACACACACACCCCAAAAAAAAAAGCAGAGAAAAAGATTAAGTGACTCACACGACTCAATGAACCCCGAAAAGCAAGTGTGGGAGTGAGACCGTCAGGGCTTGTTTGTTGTCGGAGCGTGGTCTGATGCGGAGGCGAAGGACGGAGCCAAGGTTGCTGGGGGGCTTCAGCGGGGTCTGGGGGGCTGCATGCTCCGGGGTGGGAGAGGAGCTCGGTCGGGGCTGGCTGCGGATGCTGCAGGTGAATTTGGGCTGATGGGAGGGGAGAAAAAGCTTTATTTATTTTTTTTTTTCATGCTATTTGTAACAAGACTGAGGGCTGGGGGCTGCCAAGCCGAGGCAGATAGGAAGCTATTTTGGGACTGGCTTTTCCTTCTGCCCGGGTCTTGGCACGGGGCACCCTCGCCTTAAATTCAATGTTATCGCTACGCTTCTCTGGCCTCTCGGGGAGAGAGAACCAGAAGGATAACATACCTGCAGGAAAATGACTGGCTGCCTTTCCCGCTTTGTCCCCCTCGCTGCAATGCGACGCGCACTGAAAAAATGGGGTGAAATAGGGCTGGGGGGGCTGCGTTGGTCGGTGCCCTGGTACATCCAGATACAGCCTTCAGCATCGGGGGATGCGGGTGCCCCGAGGGGGCTGAGCCTCGGCCCCGGTGCGGGTTCACGGAGCGAGGCTGAGGAAGGAGCCGGGCGGGTGCCTCGGGACCTGCAGCTCTCGCCCCTTTGGGGAGAGGGGTGCGGAGCAAAAGGTACCCCCGCGCCAATCCTCACACCCCCCAGATCGATGGAAACAACCAGCGTCCGGCTGTTGTTGAGCCCAGTTGAACCCCAGGCTGTCTCAGCTTCCTTCGGAGTCCTTCCCCTCGCCCATAAGAATTAGGTTTCTGTGCCTGATTATAGTTTTTTTTTTTTAAGTAATCAAATAAAGACATTTTAAAATTCCAAATTGAAGATTAATGCAGAAATTGGAGACGGATTTAAATTGCCCCAGCTAATCACCAGCCACTCGACTGCTTATGACTTTATTAAGAGAAAAAAAAAGTCTGGAGTGTCACGGAGGAATAATGATTCACAGGCTCGTTGCTGCCGTCTCCTCCTCCTCGACGAGCATCGCCGTGCCCGGCCCACACGTGTCCTGTGGCGCGGGCGTTTTTGGGCTCCATCCTTGGGGGTTTTTCGCGAGCAGGTTGGATAAATCCCTCTGCAACCCTCCTGGCCCCAGAGCTGAGCGGGAGGACGGGGCAGAGAGCTGCCCTGGGCTGGGGGGCAGGAGCCGTGCCGGTGGTGGGGAGGATGCCGGGAGGGTGCCGGAGCCTGGATGGGGTTTGGGGACAGACGGTCTCACTCCTGTCTCTCTCTCTCCTCGCACAGGTTCCTGAGCAGCCGCTGACGGCTCAGCCCCACTGGATCCGCCCGCGCAGGAGGATACCATGAACTGAGCAAGGAGCGGCGCAAAACTCTTTTTTTTTTTTTTTGGCTTTTTTTGATTTGTTTTTCATCCGAAAAAAAAAACAACCAACCAAAGCCCCCCACGCTCTTTAATGAAAACATTTTAAAACGGGGTTACTTTTCCCCTTCCCCGAACCGAAGTCGTCCCGGGTGCGGTGAGGATTTCCAGAGAAGATGGGGAGAAAAAAGATCCAGATCCAGCGGATCACGGACGAGCGCAACCGGCAGGTCGGTGCTTTCCCTTCGGCTCTCCACTCCCTCCTCGCCTGCTCTCCTCCCGTCGGGTATTTTAAGGGTCTTGCTTCAAAATGACCCATTTCCATCCCATTTTGGGCCAACTGGTGCTTTCTTTTTTTGTTCCCCCCAACCCATAAAACAAGCAGACGGGCGAAACTCAGCACCGGGGCCGGATTCAGGCGGATACCCAGAACCAGGCAAAGGGCCCCGTTTTGCCGTGGCGGGGAGCCGCGGCCCCCACCCAGGCGTTGCTCCTCGTCTTGGAGCTCCTTGCACCGTTTCCATCTAAGCGCTTTTCCAGAAGAAACTATCTTCTCCAGTTAGTTCCTTTTTTTTTTTTTTTTTGTCTTGCAGAAAATATATTTCAGTTGACATTTTCCGTGAGGTTTTTCCAATAAAAAACAGCCACAACAAGTATCCATTTTTCTGAACGCAAACAACCCAAATTATTCTTCTCTTTTTTTTTTTTTTCAATTGAAAACTTATATGGGTCCAGGGTTATTTTCCTTGTGCTCTGTTGAAGCCAAGCCCTAGACACGCACGCGCGTGCATGTGTGTAGAAATACATGCGCCTATCTCAGAGGGGAAAAAAACCCAACGCACAGATTTTTTTCCCTAATTTATGTGTTCTTTGAGCAGCAGCGCTTTGCCGGACCAGGTTTGCTCCGTGATGACTCCATCGATGTATTCCCCTGTAACCACAAGACTTTCAGGCAGGTCCTTTTGCTCCGTGGCTTCCCGCGGTCCTTGAGCTTGGCTCAGCGGATCCAAGCCTCTGCCTTTAGTCCAGCAGATGCCCCAGCGTGGCTGGCCACGCTTCCNATTTTATGGGGTAGCGCTGCTGACCGTCGCGTAGGGGAGAGAGGGATTTGCAGCTATTGGAGCCCCATTAGAAGTTCAAATGAACGGAAAATATTTGGTAATGCTGGAGGTTGATGGCACAGCCTAGCCCTGTTGTATAAGCCTTCAGGAAAGGAAAGAGGCGTTTCTCTGCCAAAGGCAGAAGCCAAGGTGGTGGGAGGCGTTTTTGGGGGGCGTTGAGCTGCTCCTTGGTGTGCAGGGCTTGGCTGAGGGGAGCTGGAGATGCAGACCCTCGCCGACGTCTCCCCAGCCAAGCCAAGCCCAGGTGGGATTTAGCAGCAGGAGTCGCTCAGCTCGGCCGGGTGCCATGGTTTTAGCACCTCTTGGATGTCAGATGTTGTCCCCAAAGCCAGCTCCCGCATCCGGGGGACGTTGGTTTTCCCTTGACAGCAGCCGCATCCCCGGCCGGGCTGCTTCTTCCAAAACTCGGCGCGGGAGCATCGTTCCCCACGCGAACGTGGCACATAACCGCTTTGCTTTTCCAAAATCCCAGCCCTGATGAAGTTGAGTGTCAGCAAAGCAGCAGCTGTTTAATTGGTCATCAGCGCAGGCTTTGCAATCAATTATTTTTGCTGCTCCCTTTCTTTGGGAAACAAGGACACACCAAGAAGAGAGGACATTTCGTGACGGACGGCTGCTCCAGGCAGCGGGTCGCCGATCTGCTCCATCTACTGCAGCGGGAGCTGCGTGGGGCTGGGGCATCTATCGCCTCAGGAGAGGGAGTGAAAACCCTCCTGCTTTGCACTAGATGTGTGCAATGCTAGGATCAGGTCTCTGGGCTCAGAAACATCCCATCTGGCTTCATCTCATTCCCTTTCCCTTCCTCTCCTGCTGTTGTTGCAGATCAGAGACGAGAAGCGTCCACGTACGCGTGGCCGCCGTGGCTGCGGGCTGTTGGCTAAGCTGGCTTAAACCCGGGGTCTGGGAGCATCCTCAGCCCATCCCAGCCTCCCCGGCAGCCCCCCCCACGAGGCTTGGTGCAGGGGACACGGCTCGGCTCTCCCGTGTTGCACCCCAGGAGCTGAGCAGCCCGGTGTTGCTGAATTATGCGTGGGGTTTCAGGCCACAGCGCCGCTGCTGGAAATGTAGGTCTTGCAGCTCCAGCCGCGGCGGGTGAGCATGCACCGTCCTCGGCGTGCGCCGGCGCCCGACGGCTCCCGCGGCACCTGCGTGTGTCGGGAGAGAGAAGGATGGGGAATGGGAATAGTGGGTGGATGCGCTGGAGAAGGAGGGGTTCACTGGTGCAAGGAAGCGGGGGCAGAGCCGCTCTCGATGCCCGCGTTTCCGCTCGCTCTGCAAGTAGAGTTCATCGATAATGGTGGTTTGGGGCTGCCGAGGCATTGTGAACCTCAGGAGGAGTTACGGTTGAACAGAGGGGCTCTGCTGCGAGGCGAAGCTCTTCCCATGCGTCTCGCGCCCAACCTACAGCATCAGCGAGTCCGACCAAGGTCGCGCCCCTGGTCTTGCCTGCCATGGGTGCACGGACCACGAGCCCGCCTGGAGGAGACCAGGCTTACAGCAGAAGCCAAAACCAGGGGAGGAGAGCAAGTAAGAGTCACTAATGTCATTAGAGGAATTACTGGAGAGGATTTGCCATAACAGATCAGACCATCAGTCCTTCAGGGCCAGCCTGCTGACTCTGGCAACGGCCAATATGGTCTGCATCAGGGGAAAGGCAAAAATCCCCGCTAGTGTGGGGCAGTAATTCCTTCCTGACCCCTTTGGTGATCGGCTTATGCCCTGAAGCATGAGATTTGATTACCCTCTTAGACTTAGAAGGTTAATTCTTCTAGATGAGGCTCGTGCACGGCGGTAGGGGAAGGTTTGGGGTTTCTGTCCCAGGTCACGGGTAGATGTGCAGGGCAGCGTTAGCTGATGCTTTTGCGTGACGGGGCTGGCTAAATGGCAAATCTTTGCTTTCCTCCGCAAGAAGCAGCGGTGCCAAGAGAGAGGGATGCTCCTCCGCCCTGTCCCTATCCGCAGAGGGAATATCCCCTCATCCGTAGAGGGATGATTTGGTGCTTTGGGTTCTGCTTGGTTGCTCAGGTTGTTGGTTTGTTTGGGGCAGGTAACCCCACGCTCTCCTTCATTGCTCAAGGGCAATACCCAAACCACACTTGTTTCTAGGCTCCATGGCCAAGAGCTGCCCCCTTGCTCGCACGCCTTGGCCTCACCCTGTTGCCTCCCGTCTTGGTGGCTGAGCGGGCTCGTGGCACCCGGCAAGGTGTTTTTTGGCAAGGTGTCCTCGGCACCGGCAGCTGCAGAAACAACCGCCCTCGCCTGTCCCCTCTGTCTTGGCGGAGACACCGTGTGTTTTCCTCTTGAGGGCTCTTCAGGCTGCTTTGACCGTGAGTCAGAGCAGTGGGGCCGTCTCGGCAGGGGACAGCGAGGCACGCCGTACCGGGCTGTGGCTGCTGCCGGAGCTGTGGTGGAGCAGCCGGTCTCTAGCAGGGACGTGAGACCAGAAACGCTGCTGGCACGGCGCCGGGGAGCCCTCGGTTGGTTTTAGTGCCTGTCCTGCTGCAGGCTGCAGGAGCAAAACCGCAGCTGGGTCCCGCCTGAAGTCATATGGTGCGGCAACGGCTGCGGCGTGGTGCTGCCAGCTCAGTCTCGGCCCTGGAGCAGCCGGGGTCAGTGCGCGGCAGCAGTGATTTTGGGTGGCCGAGAGGTCCGCGATGCCACCAGGGAGGGGGAATTGCCGATGACACCAGCGCTGGCCCTCAAGTACTATAATTTGCATCACAGCACGCCGGAGATGGGGTGGACACCGGCAACGTGAACGCTGGCACTTGCAGCCCAGCCATGGTGCGAGCAGGCACACATGGTGGGGAGCAGCAGCGTGGGGTGCCAGCCCTGCACTTCCCAGGGGATGAGGCGATTAGAGCCAAATCTCGTTACTGCTTAATCATCTCTGGGAGGTGGCGCGGAGGGGTGGGCAGCTCCCCGCACCATGCGTGCCCAGGGCTGCCCCTGCTCGGCCCTCCCACTGCATGGAGGGATGCGGCTCCATCCCAAGGGGTGCTCGGCGGTGGGTGCAGGACCCCGGTGGGTGCACGCCGGGTACTGCCAGTGGCATCGGGGCGGCAATGCTCGTCACCACCGGTGCGGATGGGGAAGGTCCAGGTTAAGTTCTTTGGTCCGTGACTGTAACGCCGCTAACTCTAGTTGAGCGAAGGCAACGGCCTCTTTCACTCTCCTCCTTCAACACTGCAAATTAAAGCTGTTCAGCTGCAAAATCGATGCCGTGGTGGAGGCCCTAAGTGGGGTCGAGCCCTCCCGTGCACATGTGCGGCGAGGGAGCAGCTCTTGGCACCCAAGGGCACCTCGGCTCATCTCCAGCCTTTCTCTGAGCTGCTGCTTCGCCCCCGAGAGCAATGCTTAAAGCAAAGCAATGACCTCCCTGCCTTTTATTTTCCTTTTCTTTTTTCTGTTTGCTAAGAGGGTATTGGCCAAGCATCACGCCATTCCCCAGCAGCGTGCTGTTCGTTGCGGGGGGGTGAGGGACCTTCAGCGGCTTGTCTGCGCTGCAGCCGGGGTGGAGAGCCCCGAACCAGCTCCCTCCCCACCAGCTGGGTCCTGTTAGGAGCGTCGCGGCGAGAGCTGAGCGTGGGCTGGGAAATGCAGCCCAACGTCTGCCCGGCGTCTGGAGCGGGTTTTGGAGCCTGCGCCCAGCTCCGTCCTGTCCCCCAGCCAGCTCCCGAGGATCAGCCCTGCGAATGGTGCCTCGCTAGCTGACAGCGCTAATGACAGCTCGTTTCGAGGCAGGGCAGGCTGGGGAGGGCAGGGGACGCAGTCACAAGCGCAATGATCCCAGGTGGGCAGGCAATGCGGAAAAATGCCCCAACAAGGTTATGGGGGACAGCGAGAGGGAGGCAGCAGCTGGCTGGGCACCCGGTGCGGGGGGCTCGGGGTGCCTTTGGGGAAGCACAGCCTCCCAAGAGAAGTGGGTGCTGGGAAGCAGGAGAGCGGGTGAGGGATGGGGTTAGCTGGGCGAGTGGTGTGGAGCAGCACCCTGACCTGCTTCGGGGCAGCTGAGCCCCCCGGCTCTGTGGCTCCCAGGGTTGGGTGCTCGCAGCGCTACTGCAGCGAGCGAGGACAAGATCTCCACTGCTTGAATATTCAACTTTAAAAAAAACCCAACAACCCACAGCCCCCGGACAGATGGTAGCTCTGTTGGGGATTTTGCTGAAATTTATTTTCTCTTGATTTGGCAATATGTGATTTCCAACACTGATAATCATCTTTGTGCTTGTGAAGTGTCTGCCTTTGGAGGATCCCAAAATAGGCAGCAATATGAACCGGTTGGAAGAGGGAGGTGAGAGAGGAGAGCTTGGGGTGGTTGTCCAGTTGGGGCAACTGGGGACAGAAGATTCCCTCTGCGCTCCCCTTCCTTTAGCTGTTCCTCCAGTGGTCGCCCCAGGTTTCTCCAGGAGGTGTCGGGTCCGTGGCTGCGCGGGCACGGCTTCTGACCATGGCTCTCCTTGCTTTCAGGTGACCTTCACCAAGCGCAAGTTCGGCTTGATGAAGAAAGCCTACGAGCTGAGCGTCCTGTGCGACTGCGAGATCGCCCTGATCATCTTCAACCACTCCAACAAGCTGTTCCAGTATGCCAGCACCGACATGGACAAGGTGCTGCTCAAGTACACCGAGTACAATGAGCCCCACGAGAGCCGGACCAACGCGGACATCATCGAGGTGAGGCCGCTCGTCCTCTCCCTGGCTTTGCCGTTGTGGAGCCAGGGCCGGGTCTGGCACCGTGGCCAGATGCAGGAGGTCGGCGCAGGGTGGGGGTGGGAGCGAGCAGATCTCCGACACTTGGTGCCGGCCTGATTTTGCATCTTTTTGGACCAGCCTACAAAAATACTTGGTTCTGGGTGGTAGAGTTTGAAGCTGTCTGGAGTTATGTGTTGGTCTGCCGCCATAAAATTGAGGTGCAGGTTTGCTTTGTGGGACTTCCCTGTGGTCCAGGCAAACCACAGGATGGTTTTGGAGGCATCTCCCAGGGCTGCTACGCTGGGGTGCCTTGGTGCAGCCGGTGACATTGCCCCTGTCTGTTGCTTCAGACATGAACGGTGGGGTTGTAGGAGGGCACCAGCGGTTGAATCACAAAAGTAATTCAGGTTGGGAGGAACCTTTGGGTGCCTCTGGTCCAACCCCTGCTCCAGCCTCACAGGTAGGTGGGGTTGCTCAAGGCTTGTCCGGCTGCGTTCTGTGGGTCTCCAAGGACGGCGAGTCCAGTCTGACCAACCCCAGCACTGCCAAGGGCACCGTGTCCAAACCTCGCTGATGCCAAGGCCGCGTCCTCCTCCAGCCAGCCAGCATCGCAGGAGATGCTCAGCCACCATTTGCTGTCCGTGACTCCGCGCTGGCCCTCCCCACTGCTTTGTCCTCATCCCTGGCGCTGGCAGAGCACGCTGGGCTCGAGCGTGGGGCATTGGGCTCGCAGGAGGGACACCTCGGCCATCGGTCGCACCCTCTCCCCCAGCAGCACCCATGAAGGTGGGAGCCGCTCGGTTGTTGCCTTTCAGCATGTGGGCAGCTGCCTTTATGCCTGGGCGAGTGAAAGGCTTGGCTGGGTAATTACTGACCTTACAGGTGGGCATCAATTAACGCCTGCGGCGCTGTTAGTGATGGAGCGGAGCGGCACGGCCCCGTGGCGGGCCCTGGGCAGGTCGGAGGCAGCCACTCCGCTCGGACCTCGCACTTCAAAGCGCTGCTGGAGGAATCGGCTTCTCCTGCCGCTCAGGCTGTGCCGCTTCTGCCTTTGAATCCCTTTGGCACATCTTGGGCAGCTCGCTCAGGCTTTGATTTCATGAAGGCGAAGGAAGAAAAACCAACCAACCTCCTAAATCTTGCCTTTTTTTTTTCTCCCCTTTTTTTTCTCTCCGTGAAACGTGTCTTTTTGAGAGGTTTGGACTTGAGGTTTTCACCTTGTTGTCCACCCAGTTCCTACCGACGTGCCGCCACAGCAGGAGTGGGTTGAGCCATGGCCAAGCAACCGGCAGCACCTACATTCCCTCGCCGGCATTTGGAGACTGTTCTGCCAGCACATCGTTGCGTACGGGCCTTAGAAATGGTTGAAAAATATCCTTTTTGGCCCATTTGAGCCAGCTAGTGTCCATCCACCGTGAAAATGCCGGGGTTTTGCAGGCGCGGTTCCCCACCGCGTTAGTCAGCGCAGCCTCACCCAGCCTCTCCGGGATGCTCAGACTGCGGCGCTCGCAGCGTCGAACAGATTTGTGTTGGCCTAAAAATACCGTAAACATTTTGGGCAGCGTTCTCTGTTCCCTTATGGTCCAAGATGCAAACACTCCCAAGCCGACAAGTTACACACAGTCCTTGGCACCCAAAGAAATACTGTGTTTGCACCACATGAAAAGCTGGATCTGCATCCAAAGCCGAGGAGAGGAACATCGGGAGCGGAAGGATATTGGTGGATGGCAAGAAAAAGAGCCCAAACTCGCCGGGCTCAGCACATTTTGCCGGCACAGCCGCCTCGGAGCGAAACCCGCTGGGGCGCAGGCAGGTTTTGAGGCTGCTTGAGCATCTCTCCCCATCCTCGTCTTGGAGCAGGGTTAGGTCTGCTCTAAGATTTTTACTGGTTTGTCTCCCAAATCCCCTCCCCGGGAGACGGTTCCTGCTCCTGGGGCTGATTTCCATCTCCCCCCAGCCATCTCCCCTTGCCCAGGTCAGCTCCCACCGGCCCGGCTTTGTCCCCACTGCACACAGTCCCAGTTTAGCCAGTGTTTCTTGATGGCTCCCAGTTGAACTTGACTCCTCCAAGAGCATCTTCCCATCCTCGAAGCTTCCCTGGCATCAAGCATTCATAGAGCTGTGAAGGCACAGGCTGTGAATTTGCTACCAAATATGATTTTAAGTGGATTTTTAAGGGGCCACCGTAGGCACCTGCCTTTCCCGTAATGCCTGTGGCCCCTTTCTACTGGGGGGATGCAACCCTGAGTGACTCTGGCAGCATCCCAGAAAGGATGAGGAGCAATCAGGACCTGGGTGAATCGTGGCAGAAGCCTCTTGATTTCATTTTCCTGGCAGAGGGGGAGCGAGCGGTGGCTCCGGAGGCTTGGCCAAGCCAGGGTCTCCTCTCCCGGCTGGGCTGGGGGGCTCCTGGTACCCAAACCCTCCTGGGGTTTCCCACTAAGTCCAGGCTCTACAAGTTGGTCTGTTCATGTTTTAAAACTGAAGTAAACATGAGATCCCCTTTTTTTTTCCCGGTCCTGGGGAGGTGCAGTCTGCGGGGGGGCACTGGGGGCACCCCATAACATGCCGCAGGGGGATGCCCCCGAGGGCTTTATCCCCCTGGATATTTAGTGAGGGGCAGAGCTGCTCTGGGATGAGTGTACCCAGCCCCGGTTCAAGAGGGGTTCAACACCCTGCCTGCCTTTTGGGGGCTGTCACCGGTTGGGGACACCTCCGTGTTTCAGCCGCGCCGGGGCTCGTCAGCGGCTCTCGGGAGTGGGATTCAGCCACGCAACCCCTGCGGCTCTCTGTGCCTGGCAAAGTCCTGGCCATTGCAAGCTTTTAAATCTGAGAAAATCTCTCTTAATGCAGAGAGGGGGGTTTCCTTAATCAGGCGGGGGACAGCTGAGGCCCCCAGACAGGCACGCTGGGTGCCACGTGCGTGCCCGGGCTGGGATCACGCCGGCTTTGCTCCTCGCTGTCGCTTCTCGTTTCCTCACAGCCCAGCTGACGTGCCAGTTTCTGATAAGGGACTTGGACGAGAGCAGAGCTAACCGGGCATGGGGATGCTCCAGAGCCAGTTAAAGTCACACAGCAATTTCTTTCCTTTCCTTGGCTGAATGTCCCAGGGGGGCAGATTTTTCCCTAATTCTCCTTCCTGGGGTTGTCGTTCCCCAGAGCGCGTAAAATCAGGCATTTTGCAGGATGCTGGGGAAGCGGCGAAGCGCAGAGGCAGCTGCTGGTGCCGCGTCTTCATCCTTATCCGCATGCTCATCCTTATCCTCATGCTCATCCAGACCCCCCCAAAGCCTGGGGTGGTTGAGTCTCCCTCCTCCAAGGGAAGTCGACCACATCCTGGCTGAGCAGCATTTCCTCTCACATGTTCTGTTTCCTGCTGCTCTCTCACCCTCTTCAGGTTGGAAATCTGCTCCCGGATGAGCGAGGATCACGGGAGCGCGAGCATTGCCTGGAAGAGCAGGACCTGCAGCGGGTCCTGCCATGGCGGGGGGGACTCCCAATAGAGTGGGGGGGCTTGGGGGTGGCGGGGGGACAGGCCGATGGTGAGCGGGGTTTTTTTTGCCATGGTTTTTCTCACCCTGGTTTTCTCCTTTGAAAAATTTCTGCTGTGAAGGAATTGAATTTAAATCTACTTCATATGAAAAATAGTTGTGCTCCACTGGATGCAACCGAGTGACAGAAAGTTTCGTGCCTTTTTGCACCTTCTATTTTTCCCCTGGAAAAGGGAACGAGGAGGAACAAGAAGGAAAGCTCTTTTCTAAAAGACCTTGCAGAGATCCTGAAAATGGGAATCTTTGGGTTTGATTCTCGCTCCAGCAGGATTGTTTTCCTTTTACATCATCTTGTCAAAAAGCAGAAAATGCGGGACACATTTCTTTTTGTCAAAAAAAAAAATGAAAAAAACCCAGCAGCCGACGCTCATATGGCTAGAAATGGCATTTTGTTGTCCCAAACCTCTTTCTGAGCAGCAGATTGCTGCAAGCCACGCTGCTTTGGCTCGTGTCCTGCTGCGACTTGGGCCCCGGTCACCCACCGCCGCCGGTGCTTCGCGTCCTGCTGCGCTGCAGATCGTCCCCATCCTCTGCTGTGCCAGCTTGGAGCCCGTCCCCGTCCCCTTCTCCCCTCCCTGCCTGCAGCGCTGGCAGCCCCGCGCTGTGGCAAGGGTTATAATCCAATCTCACGGAGCTTTTCCCCCTGTGCACAACTGGCTCGACGCTTCCTGGGGCTGCCAGCGAGTTTCCTACGGGAGCGGGGCCGGGGGCACCGCGGCCACCCCTCCGGCTCGGGATGCTGTGAGCCGAACTCGGCAGGGCCATGTGAGTCTCAGAGACAATTAAGTTACAACTAATTTCATTAAGTTAGTGGCCGGGGAAAGGGAAGAGACCAAGGCACCAGCTGCTAAGTTGAAGCTGTGTTAGACACCAAATATATTAGACCCGCGGAGGAGAAAGACCTTGGGAAGTGCAGAGAGGGGCGATGCTAGGAGCTGCTTGGAGGGGCTTTTCTGGGTCGGGGTGAACAGAGCTGGGTTCTCCCGTTGCTCCGCTTTCCTCGGTAGGGTCGTTGTGGGAACAACCCCCAGGACGATTTCGTGCGGACTTAGACATGGCAAAACGCCGCAGCCAGCGGCATCTGCCCATTGCTCTTCCCTGCGCTTTCTTTGGGTGGTGAATATGGGGCAGAGCTGGGGGAGCTGGAAGCTGCTTAAAACCTCCTGGGCCACTTCATTGCTGCAGATTTTAGAAAGGAGAGGGATGTTGTTGCTCAGCTGAAAGCGCTTCCAAATCCACTTGCGAGGTTCCCTTCTTCGAGGGTCCCGGGGAATGGAGGTTGCCCGTGCAAACCCCCGACTCCTGAACCTCCTGGCAGCCTTTGGCAGAGAAGAAGAGCTTCCAGGGATAGGAGGGATTACCTTCACGTTTCCCAGCCAGGGATGGGAGGGCAGAGGCGGGAGATCCAGTTACAGCCCCTGCAAAGAGAACTGCTGCTGAGGTGGGCACAGCCCCCTATTAGACACCGGAGAGTCTCCCAAGCCAGCACCCTTCGCACACACCTGAAGGGAACCCAGCTTCATCTCTTCCACTGCTCATGGAAGAGCTTTTTCCATTTCGTTTCTGAAAGAGAAAGAGAAAGAGGAAAAAAACTTCTTTTATTTTTCAAAGAAGGGCTCCACTTTCCGTCTTTCGGCCACATTGGTGAAACAGAAGGTTTTGGGGAAAAAAAATCCGCAAAAAGCGGTTTCCGCCCCCCCCAAAATAAAAAGTAAGGCAAAGCCGTTCCTTCCCCACCGGCAGCACTCGTTCCTTTTTTTGGCCCATTCTAAAACCAAACAAGGACACATACAAAAATAGAAAAATAATAGGGAAAAATCCTCGGGAACCTGCAGAAAAAGCCCTGGGAACCTCCCAGGTTGCCGATGACTCGGATTCCCACTGCCCTTCTCTATAAAGAGACAACAAATAACGCAGATATGGGGTACCAGGAGTTACTATTAGGTAATTAGGTACTAATTGTTAGGCAGCAGGAATTATTGGTAACACCGAGCAAGGCTTCAGATGCCGCCATGGTCAAGAGCGAGCCAGACCCCTCGCCGGTGGAGCTGGATGCGGGTGAGGACTTTTCCCCTCCGCAGATTAAATCGAAGTAATGAGCGTTAAAATTACAACCGTGAAGGAGTCATTTTAATTGAAAATATTGTGAAAAGCTTCAGCTGGATGGAAAACAGGCTGGGGGATGGGTTTGGTGCCTGTTGTTTTGAGCGTTGCCACCCGGCGCTGGCGTCCGCCGGGCCAGACCTGGGGGAAGAGCCGTGCGGCGCGGGGTGCCGTACTGATGCAGAGCAAAACGTGCCTGCGGCGTCTCCAGCCCTTCTGGAGACGGTTTTTATCTGCTCTGGAGATGGTTTTTATCCGCTCTGGACGTGGGTTTTATCTGCTCTGGAGATGGGTTTTATCCGCTCCAGCAAAAATTCCCCTAGAAGCTCTCTGTTTCCCAGAGCTTGCAGGTAGATGGAGAGCCACTCCAGGATACGGTTTGGCCTCAAAATAGCGATGTTTATTACTGTTTAGGAAGATGGAGGAGAATTGTCAAGGCTCTTTTTTTCCCCCCCCCTGCTGAATTTGGCACGAAAAGGGATCAAGACTTCCAGGAAATTCTGTAGCTTTGACTTCTAAAAAAAAAATAGAATTGGCAAGTGACGGTTCCATAATAACGCCTAATTGCCTTTGGTATTTTGAAAATAAAATGATTAAATGTGCATGTGTAACACAATCTGCAAACTGGCTACTGAGCATGGAAGAAGAACTTCTGGGGGTTTCGCTGTACCCTGTGCGTAGCCCGAACGCGCCATTACCGGGCTCCTATGGCAAAGGATGAGATGTGGCATCGCTAACTCTCCGCCGCGGCGCCCGGGACCGTTGCTGCTCGCCCAGCCTGGTCTTGGCGCGGGGTGTTGTCACCCTGTGTCACCCCCAGCAGGGCTCGCCATCCCTGGTGCCCGCGGGCTAGCGCCGTGCCGCGTGCCCTCTCGTGCGATGCTCTTGCTGTGGTGCAACCTTGGCATTTGGTAAATGCCACCCGCCTGGTTTTGCCAGGGGCAGGCTGCTTTTTGCTTATTATTTTGGGTTTTATTTTCCTGTGTGTAAGAAGGTTTTCCCTATTTTTAGCAGGAAAGCAGATATCGCTAAGGTTTATTTCCCCTCCTTGTCTTTGTAGTAATTGTAGGTGACGAATGCGTCTGAGCTGGTGCGGGGCCAAGTTCAGCTCCAGTGTAAACAGACCGTTTGAAAGCAAAGAAGTTTCTCCCCATCCATCCCCACACTGTAATTCCTTAATTAGAGACACCCCGGCGTCGAAACCCAAGGGCCGGATCCCAACTCTTTAACCCCATTGAGGTCAACATCATCTTGGGGCGAGGGTGTTCATTTGTGCAAGGGCGAGCCCTCGTCTTTATGGGCCGGGGGATGTTTGGGGGGGACCTGCCCGTCTCAGGCAGCTGCCCGTGTTCCCCATCCCCAATCCCAGATCTCAAACTGTCCCGATTGTGTTTTCAGACGTTAAGAAAGAAAGGTTTTAACGGCTGTGACAGCCCGGAGCCCGACGGCGATGACTCGATAGACCAGAGCCCCTTGATGGAGGATAAATACCGTAAAGGCAGCGAGGATCTGGATATCCTGTTCAAGCGATACGGTGTAAGTACCTGCCCCTTGGCCAGAAAACCTTCATTATATGTTCTTTTTTGTTTTGTTTTTCTTCTGTTCGATTTCCCTCCAACCTCGTCTCCCGATCCCTCCCCGACACCTTCCCCATGTCCCCGTCCGTCCGTCCCCCCTCCCAAAACGTAACAGGCGCTGAACAAGAAGCACAGGGAGTGCGAGAGCCCGGAAGGGGATGAAGTGTTTGCGTTGACCCCGCAGACGGAGGAGAAATATAAAAAGATTGATGAGGAGTTTGATAAAATGATGCAGAGTTACCGGCTCGCAGTGAGTAGCTGGTGGTCTGCAGCCCCCCCTTGCCCCTCCCCGGATGCCTCCAGGTGACCGGTGGGGGGGGACTTTGCATGGCTTTGCTTCGGAGCCGTGCTGTGCCTTGGGAGCCGATGCGCGCAGCCCCCCGCCGCCCCGAATGCACCCCAGGTCTGATGGGTGAGAGGCACGAGGGGCCTTGAGGGTCCCTCCTGTTTCCCACCCGGAGAAGCAGGAACAACCCTTGGGAAAACCCTTCCCGTTAGCTCTTGCTTTCCTGAGCCTCCTTGGCTCTGGCTGGAGCCAATATTGGCTGTTCTCCCCTCCCTTGCTGCAAATACTGGATTGGGGCCTCCTTTTTTGCCCCTTTTCCCCCCAGAAAGGGCTTTTTGCCTGGGTTAAGACCCCAGCATTCACGCGAGCTGGCGGTAGGTGCTGGCCCCTCACATCCCTGCTGCAAGACTCAGCCTGGTTTGGGCTATTCCGCATTAATTCCCCCCAAATCCACTGAGCCCTCGGGGCAGCTGGTGGCCGTGGCAGAAATCCAGGGAGGTTTTAGCCTGTGATCCCGGAGCCGTCACCGGGGTGGCATCAGGACAGTGCTGAAAGGGATTTGTGTCAGGAGACGGGAGGAGGAGGGGGACACATTTCAAATTAGTTGTTAGTTCAAGGGAGCGGAGGCTATTGATGCAGGCAAGGCTTCTTCAGAGGGATTAGCCCCGAGTCGCTGCAGCCATAATTAATGCTGGATGCAGCACTGCAAAAATTACACACCCCCCTCCAAAAAAGAGTCTGTCCTTCTGTGCTTTGCAAGCCCCCACAAGTTAAAAGTCTTGTCTTTTCTTGAGAATCGGGTCTTGTGAAATCCACAGCTCTATTTTGCTGACTCAGCAGCCGAGCGCTGCGTCGCTCCGGGAGCCTCCCAAGGACCCCAAAATCAGCATCTCCATCCGCTGCATCTCGGGGCTGGGGGGCGGCTTCCCCAAGCCCTGGGGAGGTGAAGCAAAACGGGGTGCAGGCAGTGATGGTTGCTCGCAGCTCTGCTGTGACAGCAAGCCCATCCCTCCGGGGTGGGTTTAGTGCAGGATTAGCTCCTGCGAGGCTCTGCCTTGTCCTCCCAGAGGTTTCTCCCTGGTTTCACTAGCAGGGGGCAGGTTTCCACCCTGCCAGGGCTTGCGTGGGGTGGGGATACGGCCCCAGTTGGACGCGCACCCCCCTGGTGCCTCGCACAAGCCCTGCCACCGGTGCAAGATAGGTCAAAAAGCCAGCAGGGCTTCATCCTTGGTGCAGAACAACCTTAGGAAGCAGGGGCTGCTTAGCATCTGTATTTTTCTGCTGCAAAGGGAGGGCTCCAAGCAGGCTGCCATCGCTGGGGGCGGCATCCAGACGTGCTGTAAAGGAACAGTCCATGCCCTAAAGGAATTTTGGCTGGTGGCATTCAGGTGCTGGGCGCTTCGTAGTCAGGGCGTAGCATCTGGCTCCCCGACTAAACCTCAGCAAGGGACTGAGCGATGCAGGTGGAGCGTGTGCAGTTGAAGGAGATGCTTTTCCTTTTTAACCAGCTGGGTTGGTTTTGTGTGTGACAAGAACTAACCAGACTCGGCGGCCGGGGAAGCTTAACAACAGCCTTGTTCGCTAAAGAGAGGCCTTGGCGTGGCTTCTGCATTTGGTGTTTGTAATCACTTTTAATGAAAACCGAAATCGTTGAGGTTTGGCTGATGTGTGCATCTTCTCCCCCAGATTTTGGACTGATGTGAGAGCCGCCTTCCCTTGTTGTGCCCTCCCTGGGGCCGGGGGGGTGGACCTGGAACCACTTAGCTGGTGGCCTGGGTGTGCATCTCGCTGCACGCCGGGGCAGCGTCACCCTGACGCTCCTTTGAAGATGCAGTGGGATAGATACGGATTAAAAGCAAAACTCTGCTCTCCGGTTGGTGTATCAACCTCCCGGCTTTATCACAGCGTTGCTTAAGATGCGATGCATGGGGGTTAGCTTTTCCTTTCCCGGGAACATGCACGCACGCAGACGCATTTGCAGTGATTTATTACACAACGCTGCTTCGGTGTTCATGCAGCGCCCAAGAAACCTTCCCCCTCCCGGTTTTGCAGCCATGCAGAACAAGCTCCCGGGGCCGAGCAGAGGGAGGGCTCTGCATTACAGCTCTCCCCGGCAGCGTGTAAAGGTCTGCGAAACGCCGAGCCCCGGCCCTTTGAACAGCAGGCTGGTGGCCCTCGGAGCAGTGCTGCAGCGCAGGCTCAGAGCCGCCGTCCTCTGAGCTTGGCTGCAGCTACGGGATATCTCTGAAGGACAGGATGCCCTTGAGAGGCTGGTGGGGAGGGTTTCCAGCAGCAAAGCGTGGGTGAGCACCGTCCCACTCCTTCCTCCCATCCTCCCCTCTCCCCCAGAAGAAAATCACCCATCTAGGAGCAGATTTCTGGAGGGGAGGGGGCTGCAGGGCAGCAGCCCCCACCCAGCTGCAATGCGGGGGATGCTCGGCTCCCTCTGCCCTCGCCGGGGGTCCCAGCTCTGGCCCCACGACGCTCCCATCCAGCGCTGGGCTGCTCTGCCTCTCCAGCCTTGAACAAATTAAAGTGGGACTTTAGCAAAGCCCCTGCTAAAGCCTCTAAGCAGGTGCCTGCTCCTGTTAACGAAGAGCAAATCAGTGACATAAGACAGACAGCTAGGATAATCACGGCGAGTCTGGCTCCAGCGGGGACGCTGGTAGGTGAAGCTGGTCCTCGACCTGCAGCCAAGGATAGGGCTTTAGCGATGCTGCTGCTTCCCTGGGGACAGCTCCTCCTCCTTCCCAGCAGCTCCTGGAGGTGCCAGGATGGATCCCAGTGTCACCCAGCGGCTGTGCAGAGCAAAACGAGCCTTGCCCAGATGCTCGGCCACTGGCAGCAGTGCCAGCTCGAACCGGTGATCCTCTGCCAGCTCTTTGGGAGGGCTCTTCCCATCCCTCTGGATGACGAACGGCCTCGTAAAATCCCTGCGGGCCACTCGGCCTCTGTGGTGGGATGAAGGGCAGCTCGGCCACTCTCGGTGCTGGTGGGGGCAGACCACCGTGCTGCTGCCCATCTGGATGTTCCCAGCCACCTCTCCACAGGCTGCCCTGAAAATGCTGGGGGTAAATAAATACGGCCTGAAAATGAGGCCAAAGCAACTGGTTGCAGAGCTCTGATGTCTCCGAGCGGACAGCCAATTGCTCTTCCCTGTCTTCCCTGGTGGGGTCCGGGCTCCGGTGCATCCCTTCGAGATGCCGGCATGGGCAGGGTGCAGGCACAGCAGTGCAGGTCAGCAGTGAAACGGGGGCTCGGGGAGCCCCAGGCTGTCCCCCCTTTTTCAGCAGTGGGGTGTTGCTGCTGCTGTGATGCAGGATCAGGCCCTCTCTTGCTCAGAGCCTGCAAAGCGAGGAACTTCACCCCTGCTCCTTGCCCAGCAGCATCTGCTCCCCTTTACCCCTTGCCCTCTGTTCAGTCCGCAGTGCCCGCTCCGAACTTCGCCATGCCCGTGACGGTGCCGGTGACCAACCAAAACACGCTGCAGTTCAGCAACCCGGGCAGCTCGCTGGTGACCCAGTCCCTGGTGACCTCCTCGCTCACAGACCCCCGGCTCCTCTCGCCGCAGCAGCCAGCGCTGCAGAGAAACACCGTGTCCCCGGGGCTGCCGCAGAGGCCGGCCAGCGCAGGTGAGCGACGCCGTGACCCTTCGCACCCCCTACTACTTATCCTGCCTGCGAGAGCCTTGCTGGGCGTGCAGCACCGAGCACGGGGCATCCCGGGAAGGCACCCCTGCATCTGTGGGTGGCAGGAGCAGCCTGGAAGGGTTGTTGCCCCTGGGTGCTTGTTCCTGCCCTCCTGCGAGAGGTTGATGCTGCCAGTTTGTGCCTTGGCCTCAAACTAGGGGTGTCCCCCCCCGCCTTACCGAGGTCTTTTCGAGAGCTGGATCCCTGCAGGGATCTGTTTCGAGGTTGGGCAGTGCAAGGAGATGAGTCACCCGGCGCCGTTCCCAGGCTTGGGGGTGGCTGCCGGCATCCCGCTCGCCGGTGGCACTCCGGTGACACGGGACTGCTGCCTAAAAAGGGCTTTTCTGAGTTGGGCTGTGCCGGTTGCAGTTGGTCGCCGAGCGATTACTCATGCGGATCTGCTGACAGATCGGAGGGAGCAGTCGTTTCCAGCGGGGACCGGTGATGGGTGGCCGAGGGCAGGTTGGGGGAGAGGAGCTCGTCACCCATATCCCCTGCAGTGGCGGGGGGGGACGACACAGCGACGTGTGACCACAGCCTGGCTCTCCCACAGTGCGATCATAAATAATAATAGCGTGCAGAAAGCCCCTGCCTGCTATTCTGGTTGTCACAGATGGTCTGTAATAATGGCATAGGCTGCAAATGGCAGAGCCGGTGACTGTGACCACCCGGACATCTGGGTGGTGGGCACTCGGCTGCAGCCCCCGGGGCTGCGAGAGCTATGGGGGGACTTTGCAAAGGGGCTGGAGGGGTGGGAGAAGGGCTGGAGGTGCCTCCAGAAGCAGGTTGGGTGGCTGGATCGGAGCAAGCAGAAAGGTGCCTGGGCCGGGATGCAATAGGAGCCACGGTTCGAAGCTGGCTTGTTTGCTTACTGCCCTCTCCACATGGTCTCAGGGGTGGCTCTAAGCACTCAGATACCAGGAGGAGGCCCCCAGACCTCAGGGAGAGGGGTCTTTCTGCTCTAGCACCGGTCCCAGAGAGCAACATCTCACTCCAGGCTGGGCGGCAGAGCCATCCTCGGGCACGGACAGCCGTAGCTCCGGCTGCAGGGATCTCCCCTGCCCTCTCGCAGGCCCCTCTGCTGAAAAAAAAACAGAAGAGACTTCGCTGTAACGCAGAATCCGGTGGAGGCTTGCCGTTTCCATCTCGCTCGCTCGCCCTTCGTTTGAAGGGGGATAATTTCGTGGTTGCGAGCGCAGAGGTGTTCCAAGTCCAGCCATCTGCGTCTCATTCACTCGCTGCCTGGGACACAGAAGAAATCCTGTTTATAGGAGCCAGGCCCCTGCACGTTAGAAGAACTTTTTTTCTTCCTGAATCTTTTTTTTTTAAGCAACGCACTCGAGCTGAGAGCAGGGCGCTGCGGCGTTGTTTCCAAAGCAAATGCGCAGCAGAGCACTGGGTCAGTGTCTTGGCGCTGGCCGATGCCGTCTGCTGGGGGATGGCTTGGGAGAAGGGCGGCCAAGGGGGTTTACGGGGCTGGGGACGGGGTCTGCGTCACTCACCTAAGGGGGTGAGCCCGCTTTGGCACTGCGGGCGCTGGGGTCTGGGGTGCACATGGGGTCCCACAGCAGGGCACAGCCCCCGAATCCTGGTGGGGGTCCCTCCTCTGGGACTTTGTATCCCCATTCCTTGAAGGGAGGATGCTGCGGTGCCACGTTTTGGGGGTCACTTTGCCCTTTTTCAAGCTGTAAAATACTTTTGGGACCACCGCCATCCCCGATCATGCTCCCACATGGGGAGCAAACACGCTTCCCTGCACGGCAGCGGCTTAGCTCTCCAGCATTCTTCCTGCTTTCAGGGGCTCGCTGCAAGCCCAGACGGAGAGCTGGGGGCTGGAAAAAAGGTTTCTGTCTCAGGTTTCCCCATCTGGGGTGAGAAGGGTTGGGCGGTGGTTAGAGGTGGGGTTTGGGATCGGAGGCTCCTCGTTCCCCTGTCCAGGGCTCCGGGATGACTGCGGTCGCAGCTCCGGAGCCTCCGTGCCGGCTGTTGGCCGAAATCAGTGCCTGTGGCATGGCCAGGCAGCCCTGGGCTGTGAATAGGTGGCTTTCAGAAATAACTCAGTAACAAGGCAGAAAAAAATAAAATCTTCTTGCAGGCGAGGCAAAACGTTCAGTTTATTGGGGATAAAAAGGCCTCTGGTACGGTTTTTCCCGGCACGGCGGGGAGCGGCGGCGCTTTCCAAGCGTTGGGACCGTGGGAGGCCGAATTGTAGCAGCGTCCTGGCAGCGCGCGGGGATGGTTTCCATTCGGTGTGAACATTACAGGGGAGATAGTGTTTCACGTCTTGCTGCTGGGGCTCTCTTCCCCGGCAGCACCGGCCCCGTGTCCCCCAAAGGGGGCCTTGGAATAAAATAGCCGCAGTGTTTTCCAAGCCGCCTCCTTTGGAGCCGGCTCCTGTGCTGCCTGGCTCCTGCCCAAAGGAAACGGATCTGCCTGGATAATGTTTCCCAACCTGATCACCAGGAATGCTGCTCATTTTGCCCAGGACTTTCTCCCCAGGAAGGCAACACCGCTCATTTTCCTCTGCCTCCCTCCCTCATGCTCTCCCTCTTCCATCCCCCCAAAAGGAGGGATGCTCACCCTGTTTCCAAGCGGACGATGACCCCGTGTTCCCAATTGCTTTGCAGGGGCGATGCTCGGGGGAGACCTGAACAACACGAACGGAGCCTGCCCGAGCCCCGTGGGTAAGTGAGGAGCTGCTGCCTTTCGGCAAGTGGTGTGGGCACCGGGACCTGCACCCTGGGCTCTCTTTGCCACTCCTTGCCTTGGTTTCCCCACGTGTAACACGGGATTTTGCTGTGCTGTTCAGCGCCATCAGTCGATGGAGAAGCTCTAGGGAAGATTCCGCTGCTGTTGGCAGCAGGAGGGTTTGGCGCGTGGAGCTCCAGGCCAGTGCCTTTGCTGGGGGCTGCTGGCTTCAGTGGAGACCCCAGAGACCGAGGCAGGAGGGTGGTGTGTGCCCTGGGGGCCAGCATCTCCTCTGGGGCTTTGGGAGAGCTGCAAATCAAGGGGGCGGCTGAGACGGCCACTGAGGACCATGGTTTGGGTTTCGCTCCCCACACTGCAACCAGTTCCTCCCCTGACCTCGGGTGAGTCACTTAACACCTGATTCCTCGTTGCACTTGGGCCATATAAAGGAACTTTACTGCAAGGAAAAAAGCTCATTAAGGTCCTTTTCCACTGTGAGAGCCTCAGTGCTAACGAGGCTCAGACCTTGTGGCTTAGCTCCCCAGCTATAAAATGCGCTAATAATACCTCCTTCCCTACGGTCTGCCTCCGCTGTCTGCAGGGTGAGGTCTTTGGGACCGGCGCTTGCGTAGGTACAACCCAAAAGCCAGCGACGGCCCCCGGGTCCCGCTGGGAAGCAGCTGCCACTGCCGGCATCACTGCTGCAGGCTGGGGCAGGGTGGGCTGCGGTCCAGGGCTTAGCGGGGTGGATGCCGTCCATCCCCAGGCGAGGCGGAGCGGGGAAGGCAGCCTTGCACCAGGAGCCTGGCTCTTCCCCTCGTCGGGGGCTTTTTGCGGTGGGGTTCCAGCCGACAGCACAGAGACGGAGTGTGGAATTTGGCGTTGCTCTAATTAAAACCAAATTGGAGCCCGGGTCCCACCGGTTGCGCAGACGGGGCTGGTCCAGACACGGCGCTGCAGCACTGTGGCCCCCCATCCCCATCCCCTGCACCGCCGCCATTCCCAGAAATAGCATTTTCTCTGCGCCGGGCAGCAGCCGTGCCAGCACCGGGGGTATTTCTGCCTGGCTGCACCTCCAGAGCAAACCCTGCCAGGGGGCTGCGTCTCCCCGGGGACCTTGCCGTGCCTGACACAGAGCTTTGCTGCTCCTTCGAAGGCAGAGGGAAGGGGCCATCATGCCGTGGCCCCCAGCTACCTTCGCGGCCCCTTTTCCCCCCAAAGCCGCCCCCACGTCAGCTGTTGGGAGCAGCCGCTGCGGCTCGGAGCTTGGCAAGGCCCATGAATGTCAGCATTGACGTCACCGGAGCATTCCCCGCGTTCCTGCCACCGCTCCAGGAAACAGGCGTGAGGAGCAGGGACAGCCCGGCCGCGGCCAGCCCCGCACCCCCGCCGTCCCCGGACCCCTGCCATCCCCAGGGCACCCCACGCCGGCTGGAGGAGGGGAGCATGGCTCTGGCACTGTGCTTGCAGTTTTCAGGTACCTGGGACATCTCTTCCTCCTCCTCCTCCTCCTCCTCCTCCCTTGCAATCTCTGCGGCACCGAGCGATCACCTGCTGCCTCTGAGTCATCAGCCTCCGGGTGCCTCTGGCCGGATCCTGCAGCGATGCGGGCTGTGTCCCCGCATCCTGCCGGCATGCCATGGCATGCACCATCCCTGGTGCCTCTGAGGGTGTGAAGCACCTTGCCCGCCCTCCCGGCCCCGTCGGGGGGATGCCAGCACCGGGGCCGCCCCGATCCAAACCCCAGACGATGCCCACGATAACGTGGTGTACCTCAAAGAGGCAGTTACCGTGACGGCCGCGGGTGCATCCATGTCGGTGCCACCTTTGGAAGGAGAACGTCAAGGGGTTTATCATTTCTTCTGGCTTTGCCTCCGTCGTCTTTTGCACGGCCACCAGCACTTTGGGTAGCAAAGGTCACCCGGGGAATTTTATGCACCTTCGTTGTTAGTAAATATAAAAACCAGTGGCCTTGCAAGCGACGTGCACGTAGTTCACAGTGCGTAGAGGTACCCGGGACCTGACGCACCAGGCTCATGCCTTATGCGCGGTGATGTGGGACTGGGAGGACACCTCGCTGGGACACAGATGCAGGAGCTGCAAGACAGGGCTGCCATCCTGCAGCAGCCCAGCCACCACGGGCACCCCTGACAGGCAGCTCCCAGGCACCCGGCGGGGAAGCATCTCTCGTCCCCGGCGGCATCGGTGGGATCAGACCTGTGGCTCCCAGGGTGCGCGGCCGTCCCCCGTGCCTGGTTCACCCCACCACCGATGCGTCCAGCCCCGGGACAGCTCTGGGAGAGGCTGCGGCTGGTGCTCGGCCCTCGACGAGCACGCGCCACGGCTGCGGCGTCACTGCCACCAGCCGCCTGCTGAAATGCAGATGTAGCGCAATGGTAGATGTGATTAATAATGCAATCAGCGACCTATTTTTCCCGGTCTAACGTGCAATGAATATGAGGGCTGAATCCTGGTGATTGCTAAACGCCTTTCTATCTTTGGGGCCTATTCATAAAAAAAAAAAACCCTCATCAGAACAGTAATCTGATCCAATTTATTCCTTTCCTGATGTTCATCAAATCTTTTCCTTTTTAAATTTTTTTCTTCCTTTCCTTTCTTCTTTTTCTCCCCCCCGTCCTCTTTGCACATAAAATCCTTAAGTGGGGCAGCAGGAGGAGGAGAAGGAGGGAACCTCAGATCTTCAAAGGGGCAGTGGGATCAGTGAACCGAGTCCTCACTCTGCCACAACCCCTTTTCGCTGCTCCGGTACCATAAAGAGACCTTAAAAGTGAACGTAACAGTAATTATCCCCCCTTGCTAGGGCCCCAGTACCCTGCCAGAGCAGCATAAAGAGGCCTTGCTGCAAATCAGGCCTGTAATATTTATTGGCTGTTATTGCAGTAACGATTGTGGGTTCCTGCAGGTTGAGGAGCTGCCCTGGGCGCTGGGAGCTCGGGGCCGGCTGCCTGCCCTGCCTCTGCCCCTGCCTGGCCCGGGGCAGGCTTGCCTGGTCTTGGTGGGGAGGATGCACCCGCTGCAGTCATCTGAGCGGCTGCCGGTGCTGCCGAGCTTGCTCGAGGCTGCGCCGTGCTGCCGGCAGGCGGGCAGGTACCTGCCCAGGGGCTGCGGATGAGTCCGCCCGGCGTGCAGGAGGGTTTTGGGGGAGCCTGGGGGGATACGGTGCGGCTCTCCCGAGGAGGAGCACCCACGGAGCCCTGCTGGGGCACCGCTCGCCGTGCGTGCGTTTACCACTGCCGTGCATTCACCGTTCCGTGCATTCACCTCCTTCCTCTCTGTCCCCCATTTTCCTGCAGGAAATGGCTACGTGAGTGCCAGAGCCTCTCCAGGTCTCCTTCCCGTCTCCAACGGCAGCAGCTTGGGCAAGATCATCCCGGCCAAGTCCCCGCCACCACCCTCCCACAGCACGCAGCTCGCCACCAACAGCCGCAAGCCGGATTTACGCGTGATCACCTCGCAGAGTGGGAAGGGGTTAATGCACCATTTGGTGAGTGCCCGGCAGAGGTCTGCAAGGAGACCTGGGTGGGTGCGCGTCCCCTGCCAGCAGACTGGTTGCAGGGTGGCCTTTGCGCTGGAGCAGATGCGGTGCAGGCACCTATTCCGTGCCGTAACAGTGGGAGCTGGCCGGGGCCATGCCGGTGGGGAGACCTGAGGAGGAAGGCTTGGATTCCCGTTTGCACCGTGCTGGATGCAGACATGGTGCAAAGCCTGAGCGTGCAAACGGCACAGTGCAGAGCCCTGCGCCGGGCACGAGGGTAACCCGTACGTGCCCCGTGATGGGCGAGGGCACAGTGCCGGCGAGCGTGGCGGCGTGGCGGTTGGCGGGGCTGTCGAGTTAACGGTGCCTCTTGGTTTTCTCTCTGTTCTCCTGCGGGCAGACGGAGGACCACTTGGCTCTGGTGAGTTCCCTGCTGAGCGCGCATCGCGGCGGGGTGGGACGTGGGCCGCTTGTCCCGTTGGTCCCCGCACCCTGCCCTGGCTTGGCGAAGGCGCGGGGCACGCGTAGGGGGTGGGCACCGACCCCCTTGCCCTCCGCTGGGAATGCAGCGGGACGCGGGTGCTGGTGCGAATGTCACGTCCAGTCCTGCCACAGAAAATCAATCCCGAGAAAAACGCCCTTTCAGGAAAATCAGGTTCCCTATAGAAAAGAAAGAGCCGACACCAGCTGTAAAGTGCCTGTTTCTCCAGCAAGGCCAAAAAAGCTGTGCTGGTTCCCTGGGGGAGGTCAGCCCGGGTCCCTTTTGGGGCTGGAGCTGCGGGGAGCCAGCCCAGGCACCACCACCGCCCAGGGACCTGCCCCGTGGGCTCCGCTGGAGCCACCGCAGTTTACAGCATGGGAAGACCTGGCTCACTGCCACCACATGAAAGATAGGGAGTAAATCAGGCTCTTCCCATATTAAGGATATTATTTAAAGCCTGTGTAAATCCACTGGCTGGCTAGTGCACTCCCTAAACCTCCTTTGTGCACAGGGGCAGTTTTCCGTGTTATTTTTATGGCTATTTTTTTTTCCCCCTCCCGCCCCCTGCCAGCAAAGTGAACACCACCTTGTTTGTGGCAATGATTCACTCTGTTCTGTTGCTATTCTGGTGCAGGGCAGATGGGCGACAGGTCAGCGCAGCGAGGAAAGGGCGAGAGCCGCTGTAGGATGCAGCTAACGCGGCCAGGGAAAAGCTCTCCAAAAACACGGGAGTAAGCCAATACCTCTCGCAGCCTGCAAGGAGACACTCTTGGCCAGGGGAAGGATTGGCCAGGGCTTTGGCAGACTTGAATTCTGCCGCTCTCCATGCCCCAGATCCCTTCTTGCTTAATGGCCCTCTTCCAGCAGCTCTGTGCCTCAGTTTCCCCATCTGCAGGGTGAAAACAGCCACCACCCGCCTCCCCGTCTGCTCATCACCCACCGTTCCTGCTGCCAGAGGGCATTGCCTGTCTCCAAGCTGGAGGAGCAGCTTGCTTTAGGCAAAAATCAGCCGGGTTGGCATTAACAGTTTTAATTGTTAGTCTGAGCTAAGCCGGCTGATTTTTTGCCTGAAGTGAAGTACAGTCCTTGCCCAAGCGGAGCTGGCAGCGGGGAGGTGGAGGGTGCTGAAGTCCGGGAGGGGGGGACAGGGACCTCGGCACAGCTGGATTGGGAAGGGGAAAGCAGAGCTCTGCGGATTCATCCCGCCCGGTGCAGATGCCCCCCCCCAGCTCTGCTAACCTTCTCCCCAGATTTGCTCCCTCCATATTGCTCAACCTACACACCAGATCTTCTCTCTAAATGGCAACTCCCACCTCTTTACACACAAGGCAGCAGGATGAGTCAGCTGCCCCTCCACTGAGACCTGCCCCGCTGCCCGTAACCCTTTGCCCGCAGGCTCAGCCCCTGCCAACCTCGTGGGTTTGCTCCTGGCAGCTTTAGGCTCTGAGCGCTGCCTGCTCTTTTAGCGGGTTCAGAAAGGCACCCCCCCCTTTCTCTACGCGCTCCTGATGTGAAGGGTAGAGCAGGATCCTTTCACCGAGCCTACGGCGACAAGCGATCTCACCTGGGAGCATGCCTGCATGGTTTTGTAACCAGCCTGAATGGCAGTTTGCAACCGGGAGCGTTTTGCAAGGTGCACGCCAGTGTGTGTGGCACGGGGCGGAGGGGGGAACAGCTTGCGCACCTCAGCACCTCCTGCCTGCATGAATCGGGATGAAGATTTGGGTGTTTCCTACGGTGCAGCCGGGTCTGACATCCCCGCACTCGCCTCATGGTGTAGCGGGGGTGGCTGCTGACCCGTTCCCAGGGCTGATACGCCCCTGCTCAGGCAGCGTCCCACCACTCCAGCCCTCCGTGGCAGCCGGACTCATCCCCATGCTCTCCCGGGAAGGCCGCAGAGCCCCGGTGCAAGGCTGCCGGAGGGCGGAGGGGATGGGGCTGTGGGGTGCATCCTGCTGGGCTGGCTCAGGGTCCGGTGCAGGCAGGAGAGAGGCAGGGCTGAATCCTGCCCACCAGGAAGGCATTTCTCTGCAGCATCCTTAACCCACGGCCAAGGGTGGTTGCCAGCAGGATGCCTGCCAGGAAAACCTGCTCCTACAGCCCCGGGGCTTTAGCAATTAGAGCCCTGGTAATCGCCTTCCCTGGGTGGCGGGAGGGACCTGCAGGCTGGGCAGCATGTGGGCGCAGGGTGCTGCAAATCCAGCACGCCAGGGTGCTGTCACCCTCTGGAGGTGGCAAGGGCAGGGGTTTTAGCCTCCAGCCTTATCCCAGGAGAGTTCTGCGTGGCCAGACCATTGCAGGGTCCCATGACCAGCCCTAAAAGGCCCCGGGAGCCCTCGGCGCCTTGCAGGGAGGAAGGCTCCCCACCGTGTCCCGGGGGACACAGCCAGCCTCGTGCCAGGCATGATTTAAGCTGGGCGCTGCCCCAGTCTTCACAGGGTGACGTGTGCCGGGGTGCTTCAGATTAGAGTCAAGCCTCTTGAGTCTGATTTAAATCAGATCAGCAGAGACAGCCCAGATTATCTGCCTTGTAAACAGGGCTGAATCTGACCCGCAGATCCACCCACATAACTGCCTGGAAAACCGCGGGGGGAGGCTGGCGCGCACCGGTCCAAGGGCAGAATTTTTCCACAGTGGACCTGCTGCTAATGCCTGGGTCTCAAACCTCATGGGGGCACCGAGCCGGCAGGTTGCTGGGCACTGGATTGTAGGTTTAAGGATGCCAGAGTGCCTTTTAAGTCCCGAGACTGGTGCTTAGCATCTTCAGCTTGCCTTAGAGGCAGGGGGCTCGTTCTTGGACATCGGTGGTGCCGGGAGGAGGATGCGCCAGCTCTGCGTGGTGTTAGCCGGTCCTGGGTTTGTTTGGTACCTTTCTTGCTCCTTGAGGAGCACAGCACGCCTCACATGCATCCTCTGGAAAATGGCAACTGGGTTTTTTTTACATCAGAAGGGATACAGGCTGAGGTATCCCACTGTTACTCCCCCTCCATGCACGCAGGGACGGTGCTGGTCCTTGCGGGTGAAGCCCAGCCCCGGGCAGAAAGGTGACGCAAAGCTAATGCCAAGTGACCTGCGAACGAATGTCCCCAAGGGTCCTAAATGTCTGTAACCACCGTGGTTTGTCCTCCGTTTTGTTGCAACGAGGAACGGCCAGAGGATCAATCCTGCTTAGTCCCACAGTCTCTGTGATCAGCCGTGGCTGCTTCAAAGGCTGGTGCATGCCCGGGGTGGGGTGGGGGCAGCTGCAGACTGAGGTTTTGGGGGGCCACAGCCCACAAAGACGACAGAGTAAAATGCATCTGGGTTGTAACTCCCTCTCCGTTTGCTTCCCCAGCAGAATACGCAGCGGTTAGGTGTCTCTCAAGCAACTCACTCTTTAACCACACCGGTTGTTTCTGTGGCTACTCCGAGTTTGCTGACGCAGGGGCTGCCTTTCTCTGCCATGCCCACAGCGTACAACACAGGTAAGAGCGCGCAGCCCGGCCAAGAGCTTTCCGATGGGTAATTTCGTACAAGAGGGAAATGCGCTGCTGCAAGCACGTGCCTGGCTCTCCCCGAGCAGCTGCATCACCACTCGTGGAACTCACTGCCGCAAGACGTGGTCGAGTCCAAGAGTTTCACAGGATTAAAATCAAGGGGAAGCTCGTATAAATTATGAGAACTCGCTGTCATATCCCGAAGGTCTGTGAGGGCCCGATTCTGTCATGCTATTGTGCTGGCAGCGTGAAGGTGCTTTTAAGTGGATGGTAATTACAGCTACACCCATCTCCAGGCTCTCGAGAGCTCCGGGTGATGTTGTAATAGGGGCTTAATGAAAATGAGCGTCAGGTCCCCAGAAGTTTGGGAAGAATGCAAACCAGCCTGCTCGTAGGCACACCGGATTCGGGCTGGTGGGGTTTGAACCTGCCCGAGGCGACGGTTACAGCGCACTTGCCCGAGCGAAGGGCGAGTTGTTCATCTGCGACCTGTCACACCTCCACGAAGGCTTTAAGGACTTGCTGGTTTCCTGCGTAACTCACTTTGGCATTTGCTCAGAGAGAAGTTTGCAGAAATGTAAAAAGCTGCTTGTCTGGAAGAGCCCAGAATAGGCGTGTTAGGAACTCCCTCTCCTAATTAGTAGGTGGAGGCCAGAAGATGCCTGTTTGTGCGTGATGAGTAGGCTCCTCTCCCTGCGTGGAAATCATTGCTGGCCCTGTGGTCCACCAGCCAGTCGTGTACAGCCAACGTCCCCAAAATAGGTTTTAATTGAGCCCTGTGCTGCTACCGCTCAGGGCGGGGGGCGGCGGTGGGGGACTGAATTTCAGCTTTCTGTATTTATTTTTCTCTTGCAGATGACCACAGGCAGAGAAGCGTTCCCACTCGGGCGCCTTCGATGTCTGTGGCTGGGGTGTTTGCTAGAGATACGGCAGCGGGGGTTATCATCACGTAGATCGCTGTAGGGTGCAGATGCCCTGAGCCAACCCCAAGCTTGGGGTGTCGCCACTTGTTCTTTCCAGGGCGAACCTATTAATTGGGTGGGAATTGTCTTGATTTCAGGCCAGTGAGGTTGTGTTGAGCTTCCCGCTGGCCAGGGTTGCGTGCCCTTTCCCATGCCTGCTCTGCAGCCTGATTAAGTCAAACCCGACCGTTTGCAGCTTCGAGATACGGGATGGCTCCAGTTCAAGCTCTCGGCGTTAGCTGCGGAGGCAGCTGTCGTAACCAGTGGGTGTCAGGAGCTCCTAAACCAGAATGGCTGGTGCTGGGGGTAAAGAGCTGCGTCGGGCAAAGAACCCCATCCTGGGACTTTCTGCAGGGCGTGCCTCGAATCAGCCCGGCGGCTTTGGCGGCAGTTCAGCACCTTTGCAGCCACCCCTCCGTGTTGTGCTGCTGCAGGCAGGTTTGGCCCCGCTGGCGCGGGGGAAGGCTGGAGCCACAGGACACCCAAAACGACGGCGAGGAAGGGCGAGGAAGGGGGCTCGGGGCGGGAGGGCGAGCCTTTGACGAACGCTCAGGATCTGTGGGTGTCTGTATCAGGTGCAGACGCAGCTGACCAAGGGTTTGACCAAACCCACCTCCTGGCAGAGCGGCCGCTTCCCCCCGCACCTCTCCGTGCTGGCTGGGGGGGGGGGGCCGCAAGGATTTGCCACCCTTTGTAAAGCCCTCCCTGGTTTTGGGGTGCTCGGCTGGGTTTTGGGATGCTGCTGGAATCGTGCGTGGGAAGAGCAGCTCCCTCCCCTCCCCACGCAAGTGTTGGGGGGGGTTGTTGCGGGGCTGCTGCGGGGGGCGGCCACGCAGTGTGGGGGTGGACCATGGGGACGCACCACGCACGGGAGGGTTTCAGCACCTACCGGGGTTTTACTGCCCCGGGGGGCGTCTGTGCGTTTTATAGCAGGCCGCCCTCCGCCAGAGGGGTGTCTGGGGTGGTGGTGGGGGGGTGTTTCACCCTCCATGGTCCTTCCTGAGTGGAATCGGCGTGGGTGCACGGCTGCACCATGGGGCTGCGTTTGCCTTTGCTGCGCTTTTTGGGGGCTGTGGTAACCAGGGGGTGTTGGATAGTGTGGAGGTGGTGGTGTGGGGGGCGTCCTGTTAGCAGCTCATGCCTTGAAAGAAGAAATGTTTTATGCTGAGGGTGGTAACGCCGGCACAGGCTGCCCCAAGAGGTGGTAGATGCCCCTGGGAACATCCAGGGTCAGGTTGGACGGGCTCTGAGCAAGCTGGTCTAGTGAAGATGTCCCTGCTCATGGCAGGGGTTGGACTAGATGGCCTCTAAAGGTCCCTCCCAACCCAAACCAGTCTATGATTCTAAGAGATGTGTCCTATGGCCAGCATCCCTGTGCAACTCCCAGCAGCAGCCGCGATTCTGCAAGTTGTGGCTGGTTTGTGTCTCTTGAGCAGGTCTCCATCTTCTTGCAGTGCTCGGGGCTCTGCTGGAGTAGGTTTGACATTGAAATGACTGAAGGGCTCCTTCTTCTCCAGATTATCAGCTGACGAGCGCTGAGTTGTCTTCGCTGCCAGCATTCAGCTCACCTGGTGGGCTGTCCCTTGGCAACATCTCTGCCTGGCAGCAGCAGCAGCAGCAGCAGCAACAGCAGCAGCAGCAGCAGCAGCAACAACAGCAGCAGCAGCAGCAGCAACAGCAGCAGCAGCAGCAGCAGCAGCAGCAACAGCAGCAGCAACAGCAGCAGCAGCACCTGGTTCCTGTATCGCTAGGAAATTTAATGTAAGTGAAATGGGTACCGGGGACCACTCAGATGATGTTGTAAAAGGAAAGAGGGAAACAGGGAATTCCTCCAAGGTGCCAAACCTGCAGAACCCGAGCTGTGACTCCTCTGCTGGGTTATCGTCAGCCTCCCACTGCAGGGCCCTGGCAATTACACCATGCTTCTAGGAGGCAGGAGCAGGCGTGCCCACGGCTGCAGGAGGAGCCAGCCCAGCCAGCTCGTGAAGTTTGGGGAATCCTGTCCCTACCACTATCGTAGGAGTGACCCTGGAGTCCCCAGATGAGATCAGGGCGGCGGTGTGCTACGTGATGCTCTCCAAGAGCTGCTCCTTGCTGCCTCTCCGCAGCAGGAGGATTGCTCTCTTCACCTCATGTGGGGGGAGCTGAGATGCAGCAAGAGGCAGAGTTAAATGGGGTGGTCATTGCGGAGTAAGACGTCTGGAAATAGCCGTCCTGCTAGCATAGAAAAAGGGTAGCTTTTAAAATTGAAGATGAATTGCATTACTGCAGGGAAAAAACCACAGGCACTTGCTTATTGGGGCAGGTTTTCTAAGTGGATCCACTTTTAGGCTGGAGTAAAGCATCCGCACACAAGCCTTTTCAGAGTATCTTAGCCAAAATAAAGATTTAAGCAACTTGCTCGTGATCCCACTAAGACTGTGGGACAAAAAGAGGCAGGAATTGAAGAGGAGGATTCAGTGACTTTGCCCCAAAGCCAGCTTAGGAGTAAGGCTGACATGCCCAGCACGAAGTGCCAGGTGGATGTATGGGCACGCCGGGCTTTTGCATAGTGAGTTAAATGCGTTCCTCCACTGCCTGGAGCGTGTTTCCCAGGCAGGGCAGGCGGCAGCTTCCCCAGCAGCTGCCCGGACCTCCTGCACCAGCGCGGCTGCAGGACGTGTGGAAAGCCTGGGTGGAATTTTGGGTTGTAGGAAAAAGGCTAAAGAGGTTCCCAGCTTGGAGCAAAACCGCCCGTCCAAGCCCTCCACTGGATTTGCACGGCCCGGGGGAGATGCTGGGGCAGAGCCGTAGGGGTGCCCGTGGGGTGGGGGGGTGTCGCAGCCCGTCACCGCCGCAGGGACGGCGGGTGGGATCGGGGCCGGATCGCGGAGCGCTGGTGGAGGAGGGATGCTGCCCGCGGGGTTGTGCGGGGTCTAATCCTGGCTCGGCAGTGATGGTGAGTGCACGGATTATTAATTCCGGAGTCCTAATAATTCATAATTCTAATTATGAATCCAGATTCATAATCTAATCCAGATTGATAATTCTGGATTCACTCAGCCGTGGGGTATGCGGGTTATGAATTCTGTGTATTGGAGGGTAAAAGGCCACCGAAAAGATGAATAATGAGAGACTTCCCGTGATCTCCTCCTCCATCTGTTTCTCCCCCTTCCTCCCCTCCTGCTCTCCTCCTCCTCCTCCTCTCCCAACCTCGTTCCCCCGCCTTCCGGATGCCCAGACAAGGGAGTCACTTGTCCCACACCACCACTTTGACTGTCAACACCAACCCCAACATCAGCATCAAGTCGGAGCCCGTCTCGCCCAACCGGGAAAGAAACACTGCCACCCCGCTCAGCACCTTCCCCCACCAGCCCCGGCACGAGCCCACCGGCCGCTCGCCCGTCGACAGCCTCAGCAGCAACACCAGCTCCTACGAAGGCAGCAGCGAGCGGGACGATCCCGCCCGCCCCGATTT